>JADRCD010222486.1:8606-23839 GCA_019843815.1 Montemys delectorum | reverse complement strand
TAGTCTCTGAAAACAACTCCTGCCAAGGCTCACTCTGTCAGCTTTCAAATCCAGCCCCACTCCCTCCTCACTCATCCTGAGGATAGCTCCAGCATTCCCAGGGCAGCCCCAACTTTTGTCTCTCTCTTAGACCTGTCGTGCCCTTTCCCGTGCCCTGATGGAGCACAGCTGTATGCGCACACCCTACCAGTGAGCTCCACCTGTTGGGGTGACAGAGACCCTGTCTTTCCTGGGCTTGCCCCGTGGGAGCCCATCCCTCCCATTAGCCTGGCTTTTACCCCTCCCTCTATTGTCTCTCAGGGCTATTATCCAAATCCTGTTCCCCTGTCACTCATCACTGACAGGCCAGCTTCCTCATGCAGAGCTGCCATGTCACTCCTAGTTCCTCAGAGTCCCCTCGGAGTTCAGGAGAGATAGCCAAGCTCCCGTGATGTAAGCTCCTTTTCCACTGTGCCCAGACTCACCTGCAGGTGCCCAGCTACTCTGTAGGTGACCACAATTCCCCGTCTCCTGACTCTGCTTAGATACAGAACATCCTGTCCAACCATACATACCCTTTCCCACCTGACGACCCAGCTTTTGTAAGATGCCCTAGACTGGTGGCTCTCAGCCTGGTAAAGCCCATTCCTGTGCCTCCTCTTTGCCCAGCAAACCTGGGGACAATGCCTCCATCCCTGGTCAAGTTACTTTTTTACTGACTGCAGGCAGGCATCTCTCCAATAGACCTGCACCCAGACACAGTACACATGAAGCCATCACACACACACACACACACACACACACACACACACACACACACACCTGTGCAATCACCCTCAGCAAGCCTTTCTTTCCCACCTCACATCACAGAAAGACCCTCAGCCAATGACCATCTTCAGCCTCCTATGGGAGAGGATGCTTTCTCTCCATCCCCCTTGTCACCATCCCAGAATCTCCAATTCCATCTTCTGTTCTCGAAACTCCTTCTCCTTACCAGCCTGGATATTAGCTTTAAACTAGCTCAAGAGTAGCCATAAGAGTGAGCCCACAATCAAAAGCCACCTCCCTCCTTTCATCCATTCTGCTGTCACCTTGTCCATCTGCATGTGTCCCTAACCCTGAACCATCCTTTTAAACTCACAATCTGGCTCTTAACCACAGAAACCAGCCCCAGATGTTGTATAGCCATTGAGCATGTCTGAGTGTTCACCTCACCTGCCTTCCCTGTAGGACAACAAAGGCGACCTCTGCTCCTGTTCCACTCAGCCCTTAAGCAGCTTGATTTTGTTCAAACCTATGCTCCTCCTTCTTTTCCTCCTCCCCTTGATAGGGTCCTGTCCTCCAGCTCATCCTTATAAGCCAGCAGGACTCCACAGCTGACTGGCAGCTCTCACCTCTCCCCAACAGAACTCACCACGCCCACAGCTTCATTATGAAGAGATGCAAATGACGGGCACCTTTCATCTCCAGCCAGGCCCTTGCTCTCTGAACTCCAGTGTTGCTATCTGCTAGTGCCTCCTGATGCTACAAGCCAGGGTCTAACACAGTAGACCAAGCTGGAATCAGCTATCCCAGTTGGCTTCCTGATGAGAGTCACAGATGAACCTTTATCGGCATCTGCATCAGTGGTACCCATCCACCAGGCTACCTGAGCCTCAGGACCATCTTTGCCCTGCCTCTTCCTCATTCCTAGTGTCATCCATCATCAGTCTGGTCAATTTACCTCAAGTTAAGACATGGAGAATGAGGAAGAGTCTATGCACAGTTGACTCTCAGGTAGACTGCAGATGCGGATAAAGGTTTTGCTATAACTCTTGTTGGGTGCTACTGTCTCCTCAAAGAGTCTCACTAGCCCCCACCCAATGCTCTGACCTGTCTTTCAGCTGCCACAATGGGGCCTCTTCAACACCATCACCATCACACAGCCCAGAGCTCCTGAATCTTGACTCTTTGAATTCTATCTTAGGATAATCACTTTGATTTTGTTTGGACCCTATCCCTGGAGTATATTTTTTCTGACGTTTCTCCTAGTGAACTCCAATTTGTTGTTTAGATCCTAAGTCACACCACTGCCTCAAGGAAGCTGTCCTTGATGACCCATGGGAGGGAAATGGCTCTCTGTAGATGTTTCTATGTCACCTTCAGCCTGTTGGCAAAACAATTACCACTGCTGTGATTTCACATCTGTGTGTGATATTGAACACTGCATGAGTCAGGGCTCTTGCCTGTCTTGTCCTCCCTGCATACCCACTGTTTGGTCAACACTAAGTGTTCTGTGAGTGCTTGTTGAATGGGTGACGGAGTTAAAATTGAGTTAAATGAGAAGCTTGTCTCTGAGGAGTGGTGCTGACTAGAAATGGGCAGGAAGAGCTCCAGACCAGAGTGATGAAAACTCTCTGGCTCCAAGGAAGTTCCAATGTTACAGGAAATGCTTATGTGAAGTTTGAGTACACTTTTGTCCAGAACGGAAGGATGGAGAATAGCTGTATAAATTTGCATAAGCAGACCCACCCCCTCCCCCGAGTAAATAGATAAAAATATATGGAACCAGTGAGACACAGAAAATCACATATTCAAGTTAAGACCAACCAAGGTGGAGAGCTCCATGGGAAGCTGAGAGATGTCACATCTTGCCTTTGGAACTGAACTAATTTTGGTTTAGAGTCATACTGGACTAGTCCTAGAGCTCAAAAGCATGCCTTGACAGGGCCAAGCAGATCTGCAAGGAACGTAAGTGTGTTTCAAAGTGAGTATCAGCAGACTGTAAAGGAAGATAGAAGCTAGACAGCAAAAGAGTGTTATAATGTCCAACATCCAACCCCAAATCTCTAGACATTCAAAGAATACTGTTGGTATAAAATAACAACCTGTCTGTGCTTTAGAGGAAATAGGAAAATCACTTATCCTTAGCCATGGCCTACAGACAAATCCAAGTGACCCTGAACAACATTCACCACCATGGACTAGGCTACATGTTGTCACATAGGAATAGAAAGTCACAAATCAGTTCCTGTCCCAGTGGCCCTGTGGGAGCCTTAGCTAAGCTGTAAGGTGGGGAAATCCCCTTTACAAAATGCAGGTCTTTGTCACAGCCTTGCTTTGGGGTTGGCGAGGACTGAGAAGTCTGGTAAGCTTAGCTGCGGTTCTAGCTGAGTATTAGCAGGATACAGAGGCTGACAATAAGTGCCTCGAAAAAGGGCTATAGGTAGTTGGAGATAACTTTGGTTCTTGATCCACAGCATCCTGTTTCTTCACAATTGTGAGATTCTAGCTACTCCAGGTCAAGCACTTGAGTATGCTGTAGCGTTTCCACAGATCTCTGGTTCATAATAGGAAGATGATAAATTGTTGCTAGAATCAAAATGAGATAATGGGAACAGACCCAGTCATGACTGATATTACAGCATTTACAGGCAGGATTTTAAAGCAGTCTGTTAATTGTTTTTTCTTGAAAAATAATTATTTAGCAATATATTTTGATTACAGTCTCCCTTTCCCCAACTCCTCCCAGAATCTTCCCACTTCCCCAGTCACCCAAATCCACACGCTTTCCTTTTCCCTCTTATTAGAAAACAAACAGGCATCTTTAAAAAAATGATAAAATATGATAAGATAAAACCAAGCAAATCAGAATAGGATAAAACAAACAGAGGGAAAAAGCCAGAGAAAGTAGAAGAAAAACACAGAGGCAGAGACACACATATTCACACACAGAGAAATCACCACATAACACCCACAAACTTAGAAAACACAATATATAAACAAGAGATCTGTAAGGGGAGAAAAGAGGCCAGAAAAACCATTATGAGACCAAGCAACAACAATAAAACAAAAAGCAACAAACAACCCCCCCACAAAAAAATAAAAACAAAAACACCTCTAAAAATATCACTGAGGTGGGTTTGTGTGGCCGTCTACTGCTGGGCATTGGCTCTGCCCCTAAGTGTGGCTGCTATATCCAGTGAGACTCTGCTGGAGAAAACTAATTTTTCTAAACCCCGTCTGGCTCAGACCTATGCAGGCCCTGAGCATGCTGCCACAGTATCTCTGAGTTCACGTGTGTCACTTCTGTTGTGACTAGAAGACCTTGCTGCCCTGGGGTCTTCCGTCCCCATTGGCTCTTACAATCACTCCTAGTTCTTTTGCAGAGTCCATTGTATTTGAAACTGAGTGCTCCCAGGTCTCTTACTCTGCACATTTCCCTGCTGTGGGTCTCTGTATTTGTCTCCATATACTGTAAGTGAAGGCTTCTCGGGTGATAGCTGAGTGAGGCACTGATCTATGAGGCTAGCAGAATGACATCAGGAGTCATTTTATTTGTATCTTCACTTAACAGAACAGTGGTAAGTCGGTTGTGGTAAGTGGTGACAGAGTTGGTTTTCCCCTAGATCCCCATCTACTCTTAGGTTCTTGGCTACCTAGCAGTGTGAGGATGGGTTCCATCTCCTGAAGTGAGCCTTAAATCTAATCAGATATTAGTTGGTTACTCCCATAAGTTTTGTACCACTGTTACCCCACCATATCTTGCAGGCAGGTCATCATTGTAGACTAAAGGGTTTGTAGCTGGGTTGGTGTTTACCTTTCTTCTCTGGGAGCATTCAGAGTACCCTCAAGTATCGTGAACACTGGTCAGTAGGCGTGAAGGCTCTAGAAAGGGTCTCACCATCACTTTGTGGACAGTGATTGATAACTTTGGCAATAACCTAAGTTGTTTGAGGCCCCTTTGATCAACAACTCAATTAGATGTAATCTATTTCTGGCACTGGAGGCTTCAGTTCATGGTGAGAAATGATTAGTTGGGGCTTTGTTTCCCCTGTTAGTTGGTGATTCCATTTAGATTTCTTTCTTATATGTATATAAGTGGCTTCTACTGTATCAGGTGTCCATGTGACCCCTCAATTTACCCTTAGTTTTACCTGTTTCTAACTTACTCTCCTTTCCCTCTTCCTCTCCATTTGATTCTCCCATTCCAGTCTTTGCCTATCACCCTCACTTCTGCCTCTCCATAATTATTATATTCCATTTCCCCTCCCATGGAGGGGTCCTTTCCTCCTCCTAGTCCCTTACTCTATTACCTAACCTCTGTGGGTACATGAATTATAGCTTGGGTATCAAAAACTAAAAGCTAACATCCATATATAAGTGAATACATACCATTTTACTGGTCTATTGGGGTCTGGACTTCCCTCAGGATGATTTTTTTTTCTAGCTTCATTCACTGTTAAAATATACTTGAACATAGAATATGTTACTATAATATGAGGGAAAAATGTAAAACAGAATCAACTTGAACTTCTTGAGAGGAGAAATTTGATATCTGAGAACAAAAATTTATACTGTGAATCTAAAACAGCAGAAGAAAAGATTGATGAGCTTGAAGATGGGCCTGAAGAGATGGCTCAACAGTTAAGAGCACTTTCTTTTCTTGCAAAGAACCAGAGTTCAGTCCCCAGGATCATAGGGCAGCTCATAGCAGTCTGTAACTCTAGCTCCAGGGGATTTGGTGCCCTCTTCTGGCCTCCTTGAGACTTGCATTCATGGGCACATATACACAGAGGGATATACACATAGATTTAAATAAAAAGTAAATGTACTGGAAGGACCATACCAAAGTGAAGATAGCTACCTAACTAAACAAGCAAACAAGAAAAGTGACAAGGTGACCTTGAGGAGAAATAGGAATTGGTAACACGTGTAATTGGAATACTGGCTATGAAAGGAAAGGGGGACGCAGAGAACAGAAAATGGTTGAAGAAATCTGTATGGGTTGGTTGAAAACCAAATGCTTGGGATTTGGGTTTTTTTTTTTTTTTTTTAATAAAGACAATAAACACAATCAATACAAAAAGGCAGCTCCATCATTTCATTCTTGCTCCATGTGATCTTCCATAATTTTGTGATTAGACTACCCTTTCTGTCTCCTCACCTGACATCCTCCTTTCCAGCCTCTAGCTACAACTCAGTCCCTCCCATTGCAGTCTTTCTGGATCACACACTCTGCCCTTCCTTATCAGTGCCTGAAGCAAACTTGGCTTTTTGCCTCCTTATATGTCTGTCTTCCTGTCTACAAAGTCTAGATATTGTGTGGGTTTCCCAGAACGAAGCTGTGATTACACATTCTAGAGGAGAGGAGGAGGAGAGGGGAAGATGAATCAAAGAGGATATGAAGTGGTGGATGGAGTGGGAGGCCAGGGGAGAGATGATGGGAACCCAGAGGGTCAGACCTGTTGAGTTGTCCATGCCCTGTGACTTTCGTCCAGTCTTACAGCTGACGTGTGACAGGAGAGCAGCTTGAAAAGTTCGGGGCTTCCCAAGGTTGGCTAATCAGGGTTCTCATCGGGGCAGGTCCCCAGGTCCCACCTAGAAGCACAGAATCAGTTTTCAGGGACAGCTAGGAAAGACCTAAGAGTAGGGAGTGAAGATATTTACCTCCACCCTTGCGTCAGTCCTTGACCCAAAAGAAGTTCATCCGAACTCATCTTCAGCACTGAGGTCTCATGTCTTGAGGTTTGAGGGCCACTTTAGAAAGCAAAGGTCGTCTATTTTTCTACAATTTCTAAACCTACTCACAGTAGCACACTAAGGGGAAAGGGGCAGGCCCTCAAAGGCCTTCCCAAGGATTATCACCACAAACCTGATCCCAGTTCATCCTCCTCCATGGCGCCTCTTCAGCAATGTGGAGGTAGAAGGTGTCTAGAACCCCCTGTTCTTGACTACTGAGTCTGTTATCATCCTCATAGTCTTGGGTGTGTCCACTCCAACTCTGGTTTTATAAAGATGCTTGTTATTTTGGATTTTTGAGGTAATGTAGTTCAGGGTACCCTTGAACTAGAGACCCTCTAACTGCTGGATGGAATCCTGAGGCTGAAGGAAGAGTGCTAATGATGAAACTGGTAAAATTCAAATAAAGTTCACAGTTCACTTGCTGCCTACTGCCAACGTCTACTCCCAAGTCCTGGTATTATGAACATGAGCTGACGTGCCTGCTTCATAGCCCTAAAATGTGGCTGTAACCGCCAGTCCTGGTGGCACACACCTTTAACCCCAGCAGTCATTACATAGAGGCAGGTGGATCTCTGTAAATTCATAGCAAGTTTCAGGATAGCCAGGGGAGACCTGGTTCCTGAAAGTTGTCTTCTGACCTCCACATGCATTATGGCATTTGTGTGCCCCAAACAGACACACACACACACACACACACACACACACACACACACACCACACGAAAAAACAGTAAACATAGTTTCTTTCCTCATAACAGGGAGCAAATTATTGCCTCAAGACTAAACCTGAGCACCGCTCCATGAGAAGCCCCATGTCTGATGGTTGCTGAGTTTTGTAGCTGAGGCCACTGTCCCTACTGTGGAGTTTCCCAGTGAAAGGTGCTCGAGAGCTTCTGGTGACCTCTTTCTTCAGTGTGGCTCTTTAGCCTTCCCAGCGGTCACCTCACCTTAACAGTTGGGTACAAACCGAGGGTGAGATAAGGAAGAACAGAATTCTCCATGCTAATGAGGTATCCTGATGGGCCCTGAGGGTTTGGTCAATAACCTTCCCTTCCCAAACATTCCTTCTTGCAAAAGGTATCTAATCTCTGGTCCACGCTATGGAAGTGGTATGCATCCATTTTTCATGATGAACAATCAATAAATGGTATAAGTAAGCATGAACTGTCTCTCTCATCAAGAACCACTGTGGGGCACACGAAGGAAGCCTTTGTCTACAGAGCAGTCGCCTAAGTCTCTTGCGGAAGGCGACAATCACATTGCTAAGATAAGCCAGAGCTGCGCTCCTCCCTGGGCTCATCCTTGAAGGCCTATGAGCTCCCTCTGTTCCCAAATCCTCTATGAGGGTTCCAGTGGCATCTGAGTGCCTGGGAGTCTGGGAACCTGTGACTCCTCAGCCTCAGGCACGCCTTTTCTCACCTGAGCTGAGGTTCCCACCTCAGGATGTGTTTCCCCACTCCCTAAAGTGTATATCAGTGCTTCCCAGGAGTCTAGCACCAATGGTGGCATAGGGTAAATGCAGCCTAGTGTTCCCCATTTCATCTGCCCAGTGGAGTTCCCACACCCCAGTGGTGAGGTGGAATGCAAAACCACAGTTGGCGTCTTAGTCAGGGTGTCTATTCCTGCACAAACATCATGACCAAGAAACAAGTTAGGGAGGAATGGGTTTATTCAGCTTACATTTCCACATTGTTGTTTATCACCAAAGGAAGTCAAGACAGTAACTCACATAGGGCAGGAACTTGGAGGTAGGAGCTGATGCAGAGGCCATGGAGGGATGTTACTTACTAGCTTGCTTCCCCTGGCTTGCTCAGCTTGCTTTTCAGCCCAGGGATGGTACCACCAACAATGGGCCCTCTCATCCTTGGTCACTAATTGACAAAATATCTTACAGCTGGATCTCATGAAGGCATTTTCTCAAGGGAGGTTCCTTTCTCTGTGATAACTCCAGCTTGTGTCAAGTTGACACCCAAAAGCAGCCAGTACAACTGATCCCTTGCCAACTTGACACACAAACACATCACTATTAAGCCTCAACCCTAACTTTCTTATTCATACCCAAGGTCTAAATAACTTTAAAAGTTCCATAATCTTTATAAATTCTTACATATTGAAGTGTCAATCCCTTTAAATACCCAATCTCTTTCAAAGTCTCTTTACAATTCAAAGTCTCTTAATGGTGGGCTCCACTAAAATACTTTCTTCCTTTAAGAGGGAAAAATATCAGGGCACAGTCACAATCAAAAGCAAAAACAAACCCTAACTGTCCAACAAGTGCTTGGGTCACTTCTCTAGCTCTATCTTTGTATCTGTGTATCTTTCTCTAGCACACACCTTGGCTTCTAGGCTGCCTGTACTCCACTGCTGCTACTGTTCTTGGTGGTCATCTCATGGTACTGGCATCTCCAAAACACCGCTGTCTTCAGCTGCAACTAGGCTTCACCAATAGCCTCTCATAGGCTCTCTTTAAGGTGCCAAGCCTCAACTCCTTTGTATGACCCCTTCAGTTCTGGGCCATCAATTGCAACTGAGGCTGCACCTTCACCAATGGCCTTCCATGGCCTCTCACAGTGACAAGCCTCAGCTGCTCTTCATGACTCCTTCATGCCTTCAAAACCAGTACCACCTGGATGACTCTTATACATTACCAAGTCCAGTTGCAGCTCAAGGTACAAACTTGGCTATCTCTGGAACACAGCCGCTTTGTGGTCTCAGAAAACACTTCCCAGAAGATGTCACCTCAGTGACGATGGTCTCTTCTTAATCACCGCTAATTTCTTAGCTCCAGCTAACCAGCATCAATAGTCCCAGTAATGCAAAGATTTTACTTTAGTAATGCTGGTATCTTGTTAATCACAGCTGATTCTTCAGCCCCAACTAACTAAAACCATAGAATCATCACAATCAAAATAGCAATAGCTCTGATAAGAGTCTTCAGTCTTCCCTCTGAAATTTCACAAGCCAGGCCTCTATCATTGCTCTGTTCTCTACATAATCTTCCAAGCTCCTACAGAACATCCCACAGAGTTCTTAATAACTATTGACTCTTCTAGCTCAAATTTCCAAAGCCCTTCCAGAGTCCTCCCCAAAACAAGGTCAGGTTGTCACAGGAATACCCCCACTATGCTGGTACCAATTTGTCTTAGTCAGGGTTTCTATTTCTGTACAAAATATCATGACCAAGAAGCAAGTTGGGGAGGAAAGGGTTTATTGAGCTTACACTTCCATACTGCTGTTCATCACCAAAGGAAGTGAGGAGAGGAACTCACACAGGGCAGGAACTTGGAGGCAGGAGCTGATGCAGAGGCCATGGAGGGTGCTGCTTACTGGTTTGCTTCCCCTGGCTTGCTTGGCTTACTTTCTTAGAGAACCCAGGACTACCAGCCCAGGGATGGCACCACCCACAATGGGAGCTCCCACCCTTGATCACTAATTGAGAAAATGCCTTACAGCTGGATCTCATGGAGGCATTTCCTCAAGGGAGGCTTCTTTCTCTGTGATAACTCCAGCTTGTGTCAAGTTGACACACAACACCAGCCAGTACAGTAGGTAACTACACAAAACATTTCTCCTGACTTCTATTGGGTCTGGTTTCCAAAGTCAAAGAACATAACAGAACATGTGATCAATCTTGGCATTAGAAAGTTTCCCAGTAACAGCAGAAACATAAGAGAGTTTCCTTGTAATGGTAGCCTAGCCAGGCAATTGTTACCTAGGCCTTAACATTCATCTAGGCCTTTTCATCCCATCTAGGCCTTAACATTTTACCTAGGTCCTAACAATCAGCCTGTCACCTGATCCCCCTTTAAGGTTCCCTATTAGCAGACAGTAGATCCCCACCTCTCAGAGAGCACTGAGTTAATCATAGGACTAGCACCCCAAACCAAACAGATGCTCTCCCTCAACCCCCCTTGAGTCCAGCTTCCTTCCATGTGACTCTTCCCCACCACCTTCAGTCTCTTGAAAGCCCTGGAGACATTCTTGCGGGTGTCACCCAGGATGTCACACACCCTGGATGGGATCCTGGAGCAGAAGGAAGGATGCTAAGGAGGAAACTGGTGTTTTTCAGAGAACGTTCACAGCTCACTCACTGGCCGGTGCCAACGTTTACTCCATTGCTGTGAGTAGTGTTCCACGGTTATGGACCATGATGTTGTTAGAGGAAGCCACTGGTTAGCTTCATTGTTTTCTCTAGACCCAAAACTTAAGACGGTATCCAAGGTGCTAGAGTACTTGCTTAATGCATGCAAGGCACTGGGTTTGAGAACTGCCAAAGATTAAATATAGAATTACAAGTTAACCAAATGAAGCTAAGTAGTCAGGCATGTAAGTGAGAAAAATGTTTCCGCCTGGGCTCAAGGCCACAGGGTCCACCTTTGACCTCCAGAACTAAGATTCTCCTGTCGTTTCTCTCAGCTCACATAACTCTGGAACCTATTGCCTATGCACAGCTCTCCCGTGAAGCAGGCTCTTCCAGAAATCAATTCCCTAAGTGGAGAAGGGTTACAGGCAGGACAGGCTACCACTGTCTTCACAAACTAGCCAGGCTAGTTGTTCTTCCAGACATGTCCTTGAGATGTCCCAAACACTTACCTTGGCCAGAAATACAAGCAAACAGGTTCTTAGTCTAGTTTGGTGACCCCAGCTGACCTCTACAGAACATGTCTCCCCTCTTCTCTCACCTCACAGGGATCATTACATGAACTTGAGCTGCTTTCCCTGGCCAGACTGAAGCTCTTTGTCCTTCACACTCCACCACCCCATACTGCCAGCAGGCCTGAAGGATGTTTCCACTCTGCACCTCTGCCTCAAACCTCACCCCTCTCCCAACCTAAATCCTAACAGTTTCTGCCCATGGAGCCCTATGACTACAGATCACTCTTATTTCCTCAAAGAGGAGGGCTCAGCCTATGGCCATCATGGACTTACTAAGTTCTTGAGAGCTTTCCCAGGCTAGACCCACAGCACTGACTCATTGGGGTGGAATTTAATGTGGACACACTCTGTTGTCATTCTGTAACTCGCCTGGCAAAAATTTAAGGTTCCCCATTAGTGGACAGTAGATCCCCACCTCTCAGAGAGCACTGAGTTAATCATAGGACTAGCACCCCAAACCAAACAGATGCTCCCCCTCAACCCCCCCCCCCTTGAGTTCAGCTTCCTTCCATGTGACTCGGCAGCATCCCCACCACCTTCAGTCTCTTGAAAGCCCTGGAGACATTCTTGTGGGTGTCACCCAGGATGTCCCCTTCCTTTGGCTATCAGACAATTGAAGCAGTGGACTCTGGGACATTACCATTCCCCAGGAGAGAAGGAGAAGGCTGAAGCCTGGTGCCAGCTGGAGGAGGGGCCCCCTCTCTAAGCAAAGCAATTGATAGCTCTGAAAACCTGTCAGAAGACCACCTCAGAGGACAGACTGGAACCCAGACAATGAAGGGTCAGTGATAGGCAGGGCCACCCCTTTACCTGGACTGCTTACTTACCCATATATCCCTAGATCTAAGCCAGTCTCCTGACAGGACCCCAAAGATGGCCTTGGGAGAGTTCTTTTGATCTCTTTGTTGCTCTTCCCAATATGGCCACATTGAATAAATCTCTCTCTCCTTTTCCCTGCTTTTTATCATTGTTCATTTAATTGGCAGACTGAGGATGTGTGGCCCAGCCTACCTTCTTATCCAGTTCACCTAGGTTCATAAACTGCTTCATGGTTTTAGGAGAAATTAGGAAACAGATCGGTAAAGGAGATCAGGTTAGTTCCAGTTTGGCTGGGTCAGGGAGAGAGACTCCCCACTTCTCTCAGCCCTCTCAGAAGCAGTGTTATGGTTTTGTACAAGACAATGAATCAAAAGCAGGGGTGTTAATTCAGCTGAGCATTGACTATAAACTGCCACCCCCGACCCCTGCCCCTGTCCCAGCTGAAGATTTCAGCTCGGCCTTTCTCTGGGGTGCCTGGAGAAGTTGCAATTCCTTGTGCTGCAGTGTATTGTTCTAGGAGGTAGCCCTCCAGAGGGGGCGCCACAGGCTTCCCTTCCTCCCAGGCTCCCGCTTAGCTGTCACTGTTCCGGTAATTACTTTCTGCCTGTGGTAAGTTGACATTGTTTTCTATGTAAGATTATGTTTTTCTCTTTAAGTGATTTTCTATGTAAGATTACGGTTTTATGTTTTATGTTTCTATGTAAGATTGTTTTTCTCTTTAAGTGATTTTTTTTTTATGTAAGATTATGTTTTTCTCTTTAAGTGATTTTCTTGCTTTTAAGTTTTATTACATTTGTTGGAGGAGAGTGATTGGGGCTCATCACTGCATGTACACGCAAGTCAGGGAGAAGTATCGATGGCACATAGCCATCTGTAATTCCAGCTCAAGGGAGTGCAGTGCCTCTGCCTCCACGGACACCTGTACTCAGGTGCACACACCCTCCGTGGGCACCTGTACTCAGTGCCCTGAACATACCCACCGTGGCCACCTGTACTCACATGCTCATACCCACATGCAGACAGATATAATTTTTAAAAGTAATAAAATAAATATTTTAAAGTATTTGATGCATGCTCAAGAGGAGTATTAGGAATTGTCGGGGGCTGAGCTATTAGAAGAGTTACTAAAGCTCTGGATCACAGAGAGCAGCAAGTCTGGGGATCTGAAGACTGACAGATTTCAGGCCTGAGCACCTGAACATGGTAGACAGACAACATGGTAGAGGGTGGGGCTCTGAAGAGAAGAATCAGGACTCACGTGGCAGAAGTGGGATCTCTCCTTATGCTTTTCTGAATACAGGGAGGAAGGTTCCATAGCACAAGCCTGACCACCAGGGAGGAGGAAGGGGGGGTGGGGAACAGGATATGTGACCACCAATAGCCATGGCCTTAGCCCTCTTCCTTAAGCGAGAAACCCTGGCTCCCGGAAGTCTGTTAGCTAACGTCTCCGTGGGCACCCGTGGGCATCTGTGAGACAGGAGGAGCTGCTCAGGCACTGTCACCTGAGCAGTAGCTGGATTCTGACGTCACCTCACACTCAGAGGACAGCTTGTGACAGCTCATTCCTTTTCCTTCGATGATTTGGGTCCTGGAGCCCCAGATCTGATGGCAACCGTCTTTCCCTGCCAAGCCAGCTTGTCGGTCCCAATTTTATTTTTTAATATTAACCATTTTAAAGATAGAACTTGACCAAATAATACAGTTGGTTAGGTTTAGGCTGTTCTGAACTCTATGAGGAGCCAAAAAAGTATCTGTCAAATTCCAAATCTTGTTCTTTTTCCTCGGACGATAACACGTAGCTCCCAATGCCTCTGCAATGAGAGGAAGCAACCTGTCCACAGAGGGAAGGGTTCCTGGGCTGTAGTGCTCAGGTGGTTTGATATCAGATGTTTTCCACTTGAGGTGGGTTCATGGGTATAAAACTCCCTTAACACAAAAGAAGAGGCGGCTCAGCCATAATTGTGCCTGTAGGTCAGAGCAGAGTTAAAGTTGGGAAACTGTGTGAACGGAGTCAGGGGCTTCCTGAAGAACAAGCAAAAGCTACCTTGACTTTGCACCCCTGCTGTAAAATCTGAGACTTGCTGTGGTGGCAGGACTGGGAGATCTCTCCTTGGTCCTGAGTAGGACCTTAGAAGATGTGGAGGAGGAAGGCTAGGTAGTAATTTCCTCTCGGGCTGTGCTTGGCCAGGTTCCCTCACTTCTGGTTTCGCCGTGACTGGTACGCTGACTTGGTTCCTAGTACACGGTCAGTTGGTGGCTGCTCATTCCCTGTCATGTCTGGAAGAATGTCGGTTTTGTCAGATGGGGGGAAATCTTCTGATGCCACCCTGTAGCTGCATAATTGAAGAATGGCAGCCTGGGCTCAAGCCACACAGGGAGTGTCTGGAAAAATTAGGGCAGCACACTGGGACTTCCCACTGGTGGCCCTTTCTGCCAACACATTGGCCTGCCACTCCTGGTACATCCCACAGAAATGACCTCAGCCTGGGCAGGTGGGGCTATGGGTTACGCTGGCACGGACAGGAAGCTGGATTCCTGGCCTGGCCCTTTCGAGTTCCTGAAGAGACACTTAGAAGCTGTGCCATGGCTTCCTGCAGTCCATGGAAAGCCTGCTGGATAACACCAAAGGGGATTCTGGTCAGTGTCAGGAGTGTACATTCTAAGGACTTATCTGTCCAGGTGAGCAATGTATAGCATACACCTGTGTCACCAGCACCTAGGTCCAGCAGGGCAATAGACTTTGCAATATGGAATCATCATTTAGCTGTTTACGTAGTGAGCATCCCTTGTTCCTAGGGCTGGCTCATGACCCCGTCCACCACCACCACTCACATGGAACACCAACACTTCCAGCCGGCCACCCTTGCCTGCTCTGTTAAATGGTTTCTTTATGGCGTACCTAGTTTATTCTATGCCTCTCCAAACAGAATAAAGCCTCCATGAAGGTGAAGGTCTTTGTAGATTTTGTTAGCTGGTATAACTCAAGTTCCTAGGACAATCTATGACACATTGTGGACAGATGGATGGATGGATTAGTGGGAGAACCATGGGTGGGTGGATGGATGGACAGATGCATGAGCAGGTAAGTACTTATATGGATGGATTAGTCAATGAGATGAATAGAAGAATGGGGTCCATAGGATAGACAAGTTTGTGGGTCCATGATGGGTGAGTTGATTGATGGGTGGAAGGATGGACAGATCAGTTAGATCAGGTGGATGGAAAGATAGATAGATAGATAGATAGATAGATAGATAGATAGATAGATAGATAGAT
>JADRCD010222484.1:51764-71453 GCA_019843815.1 Montemys delectorum | reverse complement strand
AAAAAAAAAAATTGTGAGTAAAAATGCAGGGCAGATGTGCCTGGCGTGCCTGGAATACAAGTAATTTAAGTGGCAAACAAACAAACAAACAAACAAAAGCAGGTGAAAGATTTGATGGGAGTAGAAAGGCATGTCAAATGGAAGACTCATGGCAAATAACAGACTGTGGGGAGTTCTAGAAGATTCTTAAGCAAGAGAGTGGTTCCACCAGAGGTTCCCATTGCCAAAGGGAAGCTAATTGGACAGTTCGGTCGCAGATGGAGGAGATAGGAGAAAACAAGATTTGTGAGGAGAGTCTATGGTGTCCCTTGCATTGGGGACCCAACTAAAGCTATAACCCAGGTGGGACAGAGAGACGGCAAGATTTGAAAGTGGGAGGCTGTGGGACAGTAGTTTTAGTATTCGGTAATGTGCCATGCATGGAAAGAGAGTATGGAAGGTCAGTTCCCATGGTTCTTCTCGATAGTATTCACTCTCCCAAGAGCATCAGGTTGGTTCACACCTAGCTCATGTCTTCCCTCTCTTCCTCCTCCTCCTCCTCCTCCTCCTCCTCCTCCTCCTCCTCCTCCTCCTCCTCCTCTTTGGCTGTCACTGGGGATGACTTTATGACAGACTTATCATACTTGACTGGTATATCCTCACAGACATGCCTGTGCTGAGGAATGATGGCAGCCATTCTCTGCAATCTTTTTTTGAAATGACACTTTCAACTGCAAGTCTCTTCCTTTTCTCTTTCCCTGTTCAGTTCTTGTCAATTTCTAGTCACCACTTCCCGTGATCTATATTGTCTTCTCTATGAAGGCTCCCCAAAGTTCTATCCTTGGTGTTCATGTCCCGTACCCGCCCCCCAACCCAGCCTTGATCTGAAGAACAAATCACGGGTGAAGGAGAGAGGTGGTGATGCTAAGCATGGAGAACTGGATGGATTCGGGTGTTCTGAGGAACGAGGCTGGTGGGTTCAGATTTTTATGGCGGGATGAGGAGGAGATCTGAGGAAATCGAGGCAGACTTGTAGGTATTGGTTCATGCTGTGGTTGTGGTTTCATTTGTTGAGATGAAGAGGGTGTGGATTTCATGGCTGCGATGGGAATCAGGGAGATGGAAGTGATACATTAAGTTTGAAATGTTGCAAAAGGATCACATCGAAGTCAAGAGAAAGAAAACTGGGAGACATCAGCACATAGAGCTAAGGGAGCTGGTGAAAGTGAATGGGAGAGCAAAGTGAGCAAGAGTGGAGACCATGAAACTTCCTGGGACATCCATGTGTGGGAGAGAAAGAGTCAGCAGAGAAACCCAGAGGAATGGCAAGGGGCTGGCAAGAGGCGCAGAGAACAGTAGGGCAAGTGGGCCTGTCCCCAGGGGCATTGCAGGTAACATGCCATGTGAGGCTCCTGTGTCATATGTGCTTCAGAGAAGAGAGAGGCTATATTAGTGTCTGACCTGTGCACATCTGAATGATTGGTAGCCTAACATTCCCTGAAAACAGCGAGCCTAAGATGACCACCAGTCTAGTCCCTCCCTGAAGGGCTCTCAGGGAGAGCTGGAGACTAGAAGATCCCCAGGCAGATGTGAGCCCAAGACAGATGACCCTCACATGGGACCACTCAGGCAGTCCCGGCAAGAAGTGAACCTGAGACGACCACCAGACAAGTGCCATAGGGCCTGAACATGGAGTTAGCCTGAAATGACCATCAGACCAGCACAGCACAGGCCCAGGGGTAGCAGACCATGCCCAAGATGACTCTTGCCCTGCCCTGCCCTGCCTGGTGCCATAATGCACACATGGGACATTGCACTCCTGAGACCACTCCTGAGATGACCTCAGACACTCAGAGACCCTAGGAGCCACTAAGAAGAGCAAGTAAGTGGTAGGGAAATGGAAGATACGAGAAGGATGTGGGCACAATGAAGAGAGGCAGAACTGGAGGCTCAAGGGTAGTGAGGAACAGCCTGACGGGAGTAGCTGGCGATGCCAGTTGGGACCATGCTAGGGTCATAGCCTGTGTTGCCACCAGAGGCCAAGTCTGGGCCTGTGGTCCTGCAACAACAGGGGTCTGTTACCACCAAAGGCCAGACGGGTGTTCCTGGTCTGAGCTGCAACCCAGAGACATGCTGATGTCTGAGGCTGTGCAGAACTGGCCCCATCCCTCACATGGGCATCCTGGGAGAAATGGCCCTCGGGCGTGAGAGCAGGAGAACTGGCCCTGCCCCTTACCTGCTGCAGCACTTGGGAGAGCAGGCCCTGCACATCACCAGAGCAGCACAGTGGAACTGACATTAGCAGCTGGAGGGAGCCAGTCCTGTAACATGTCTGCCATGAGGCAGAGTGGGCAAAGGAGAAATGCTGTCTCCATCCTTGCCTCTTGCCATCTATGGCAGGTGGGAGAGCTGTCCTTGGAGAGCTGTCATAAGAGCAGGAGAGCTGACCATGTCCTTCACCACTGCAACACTTGGGAGAGCAGGCCCTGCACCTTCCCTGGGCAGCAGGATAGAGCTGGCCCTGGTTGTGGGGGTTGCCAGTGAGCCAGCCCTGAAGGTGTAAGAGCAGGAGAGCCAGCAGGCTGACCAGCTCAGATTCCTCTCAGGCACAAATCAGGGGCTTTGAATTGGCCCACCCAAACATCTACCCTACTGATGAGCTGCTGGAGTACATGAAGGGTCCTGCAAATCCAAAACTACAGGTTCTCCATGACACAGGGCAACAACAGGATATCCAAGAGGAATCCCAGTGAGGTTCCAATATCAATAGAGTAGCAGAGGCCTTGTACCAGACCAATGAGTCATTGCAATGAACATTTGCATGCAAAAAAAAAAAGTGTAGACAAACATGTATACTGTGGGACACACTGACACACTACAGCTTCCACAAAGAGATTTTTTTTTTCTGTTGAGGTGGAAGTTGCAAGGGTGAAGGGTGGGTATGAGAGTAGGGGAGAGAAGTGGGATTGGGGTGCATAATATCAAATGCACAAAGAACCAACACACAAACACACACACACACACACACACACACACAGAGGGGGGAGGAGGCTGGTGATAGTTCAGAGATTAAGAGCACTTACTCCTCTTGTAGAGGACCCAAGTTCAGTTCAGTTGGGAAACTCACAACTGCCTAGAACTTCAGCTCCAGAAAGGAAGCTCACATGAAACTCTCATGGGAAGGAGTGAGCCACGCTGTGCTTGTTTTCTTTCTCAAGAGGCTGCACGATGGGATAAAGATTTTTTTTAAGGTGGTACTGATTGTTTAATAAGAAAATACTACCCTTTATCTAGAGCTTTCTAAGTGATAGGTTGTAGTTAATAGGTAGGAGTTGACTGGCCGACACATCACCTTTCCCTAGTCCTTTTGTCCAGGAGACTTAATTACAAGGAAGGAGTCGCAAACAACCAAACACCCAGGGACTTAAAGGCAATTAAGTTTTTGGACAAACAATAAGGGGGAAAAGCATGATAAGAGGAGATGCATGTTATCATGGACATGCTCAGTTGGATACAGAGGGTGGCAGGCCGGGACGCCGGGTCTGGATGATTTTTGGCTTTGGGGAGGTCTTTGGATCCTCCTCCTCCTCCATGTCGTCACACACGTGCACGGCAATGCTTGGTGTGGACTCAGTTCCCGCATGCAGCTCATACTTCTCTCCTGGTCCTAGTTTGGCCACGGCATACAGGAGGTCATAGTTGAGGACAGAGGTGGCATCGCTTATCAGCCTATCGGTTTCCAGCCAACAGGAAGAGATGAAGGGGGTGAGATGAGGAACTGTTTGGCAGGCTGTGGGGGTGCCAGTTTGTCTCCATCTGTCTCTGGGGTCTGGACCTGTGCAAAGTAGAGTTTTAGCTTCTTCCCTCTGAACTGGGTCTCATGAAGCTCTATCCGGGCATGGGCTGCAGATTAGGGGTGGCTGAAATGTATTCAAACCCGTTGGAAACTCTTAAACAGCTCTTCCTGGTAGCTCCTGCTCAACACACACTCAGGTCTCTTTGTAGCCTGGTCTATAGGTAACCTAGTTTGCTCTCTATTGCTATGATAAAGTGCCACAACCAAAAGTAACTGAGAAAGGAATAGGTTTTTATCATTTTACACATCTATGTCATAGCCCTTCATTGAGGGAAGGCAGGGCAAGAACTGAAGCAGAGATCATGGAGGAACATTGCTACTGGCTTGCTCTCCATGGCTTGCTCAGTTTTTTTTCTTATACCACTCAGGACCACCTGCCCAGAAGTGGCACCACCCACATTTGACTAGATCCTCCCACATCAATCATTAGTCAAGAAAATGCCCCACAGATATTTCTATGGGCCAATCTGTTGGGCACATTTTTTTTTTCTCAATTGAGGTTCCTTCTTCCCAGATGGCTGTAGCTTGTGTCAAGTTGACAAAAGACTAACCAGCACACCATGTGGCTCCCTTTCCCCTTCCTGTCCAATGCTTCAGCCTTGAGAGTGCTCACCACTCACCATCCTTGTTCTGAATAGACAAACAAATCTTCCACTAGATGTTGGTAGGTGCCACGGAGAAGACGTAGGCAGGAAGTGCTGTGGACACTGAGGGATGAAGTTGTGATTTAAGTTGCTGGGGGCCATGAAGAGGATCAGTGAATGGCCAGCTAAATAGGAGGTAGGAGGGGGACAGAAAGATTGCTGAAGCCATCTAAGACCTGGGTCCTGACAGAAGAGGGTGTGAGGCTGAGTAAGGGGGTCCACAAGAAGGAAGAGTGGAAGTGGTGAGGTCTGAGGCACAAGAGAGCCCACCAGCCTTCATGGGCTGTCCCATGAGTGGAGGAGAAGCCATGGCAGGAAGACTCAGACTAAAAGCTCATTACTCAGCAGAGCCGTGGGTAGAGTCACTCCGCTATCTCCTCACCCAGCTACAGATTCCAGTGTTTGAGAAAACAAGCCTGAAACATGGTTGAATGGATTCTTTCTCTTTTTAACTTCTGTCCAGGAGGGAATCACTTAGTCTGTGTTTACACTGTTTGGATCTTCCGGGCGAACGCTTATGTCAGGTGTGAGCTTGAGCACACATACAGATGTAGGCTCACACTTCCATTCACGTGTGATAGCTCAGATGGGACCTGTTAGAGAGGTGACCTTTCACAACCTGTCCAATCACCTTGGCTCTCAGTTTCCTCACCTGTGGACCAGGACGAGAGCTTATGCAGACAAAGGCTGTGTCATTGTGTCTGGTGTGAGGAGGCACTCCTAGCTTACGTATCGTCTTTTCCTCTCTGTCCTCTACTGACCCTCTTACAATTTAAATGACCACTCATGCCTTCGTACCCTGTCCGTGGCCTCATATTTTTAGATCACATGCCAATGAATACATTATGTTTGGATGACTTCAATTGACCTATCTTTAATATCATTTTGACCGCTAAAGGACTATATTAGTGTGCATAAAATAAGTCTGTTCTCTCCCCACATTAAAGTAGAGGTGAAGGAATTTTATAGACTGCATCAAAAAGAAAGTCATCCACCCAAACAATAAAACCAAATAAAATCAGAGTATATAGCTATTCTTTTCCTACTGATTTGTGCATATGTATAACTTGCTGTGCATGTATGTATATATTGATAAGTGTGTATCCATATTACAATATACTCTGATACACCAAATATGTATCTCTATCAGGTGATGAATCCCATATCCTGATCTCTATCAGGATAGAATAACCTAACCTGAAAGAGGCATTAGTGATACTTTGCAGAGATGCTCTGAGCTTTAGAAAATGTTAACGGCACAGAACTCACATGTAAATACAAGCTACTAAGAGCAGTAGCAATTAGATGCAATGTCAACAGAAGCACATTATCTAATGAGCTGTTTTCAGAAGTTAATAATGTGATTAATCACTGATTGATACAAACCGTAGAAAGAGAAATACTTCTATACTAATAGGATTCAGAGCCCTAGGGCAGCCAGATAACAGCCAGAACTTGGCTAACAAGGGACCAGATGAAGTCGAGGTGGTTGAAGTCAGAAAAGGGCCAACTAGCTCCTTCAACAGATTATCCCCATGTGAGGCATAACAGCGGGGCTTTTGTACTGCGGGGTCTAAGCCCTCAGCTTTGAGGGCCAAGCAGCTCCTGGAGTTTAGTGGTTAGGGAGACTCATGCACATATAAGAGACCAAATTATAAAGTAGATTGTAAGTAAACATGGACTAGAATAATTATGGAGATGAGATTTTTTTTTCCGTCTAGCCTGGTCTCACTGCAACAGGAATGATAGCAGTTTATATTCTTTTTTTGTTGTTGTTGGATTTTTTGGGTTTTTTTTGGTTTTTTTGGTTTTTGGTTTTTTGTTTTTGTTTTTGTTTTTTTTTGTTTTTTGTTTTTGTTTTTGTTTTTGTTTTTGTTTTTGAGAGAGGGTTTCTCTGTGTAGCCCTGGCTGTCCTGGAACTCACTCTGCAGACCAGGCTGGCCTCGAACTCAGAAATCTGCCTGCCTCTGCCTCCCAAGTGCTGGGATTAAAGGCGTGCACCACCACTGCCCGGCCTTGAGCTTCCGGTTAAGCACTCATCATGGGCAAAGCCCTGTCACAGGTCCTGAGGATGCCCCATTGACCAACACACACACACACACACACACACACACACAATGGTGACAGAAGATGAGCGAATGTCCATAGTGACATGTTTTTAGAGCCTTGCTGCTGTGACCAGGGTCATGGTACAGAAATATCACCTAAGCTTGTAGGACAGGCAGACCCTGGGAGACCTTGACAATAGAGACAGGATTTGTGTGCAGGATGCTGGATAAGCAGAAGAGAGCCAGCACTGCTAGTGAGGTGACGGTGGCCTGCTGAGCTGCGGAGAGGAGTGGGAGTGAAAAGTGTCTTAGGAAGAGCAGATCAGACAGGGAGAGAATAGAGAGCTGTGTTCCGGAGACCACTGAGATGACTTGGTGGCTAGTGGAGCTTGCTATCAAGCCTGACAATCTGAGTTTGAGTCCCAGGATCCACCTGGTGGAAAGAGAGAGCCAACTATTAGAAGTTATCCTCTGGCCCCTGGCCTTAGGGACATTGTCACCAAGGTATAGCAGCTAGCTAAAGCCCCAACACCTGCACTCATGGCATGTCCCCTGCCATGGGCGAGGCCCTCTTAATCTTTGGCTCCTCTCTAGACCACTGCAGACTTTACCTCCTTCCTGTAAGTGCAGGCATCTGTCCAGACTCCTGTTTTGCTTATTCCATTTCTCAAATTGGTCCTTTTGATTTGACTGAAGTAGTTTCTAAAAATCCTTGTGTGTGATCCAGGGAGGGCCTCACTCACTCCACATCAATTGATTCCCCTTTTTCCCACATTTTCTTAGCATAGCTTAACCAAACATTGAAATATTTATGCAGTAAATACCCACGTGCCCACCCTTCTAGAACCCGCAGTTAGCACTTTACTGTTGCTTTTTATCCTGTATTGGTTTATCTACCTTCCCTTCAACTCCTGCCACATGTATTTCAAAGTGAGTCACAAACTCAATTCTAAACACTCAGTAGGCTTATCACTGACCAGCACTTACTATCTGCTCGTGACACTGCAGTAAAATGTATACACACTGGGGAATTACAAATCCTAAATGTGTCATCTGATGAGTTTTGACAAATGCATGCAGTTATGTGAACCAAATTATCATGGTACAGAGCATGCCAGCTCCCCGTCATCCCTTTGGGGTTATATTCCTGCCCTACCCCTAAAGACACCTGTTTTCATCACTTATCTCCCTACTTTACTTTTTCGTTACTCCGGTTTTGAGAACAGCCTGATTCTTGTGAGGCCTTTCCCAGACACCATTCCAAGGGCAAGCCATCTGCTCAGGCTGCATTTTTCCACTGTTCACTCACTGGATAATGTTACTACTCTAGTTTGAGTCATCTTTTGGTGGCTCTTGCCTCCTGACTCCAACATGTGTGTGCACGAGTGTGCATGTGTGTGAGACTGGAAACTTGCCATGTCAGCTAATCTGGCTAGCCAATGAGCTCTTGCAATTTGCTTGTTTATGACCCTCTCTGCTCAGTGCAGGCAAACACAGCCATGCCTAGATTTCTGGGTGGGCATTAGAGACTTGAATTAAGGTCTTCACACTAGCAAGAAAAAGCTCTTACCCATTGAGTCCTCTCTCCAGCTACTCCAGCATCCATTTCTAATCCTCACATTTTTTTCCTCTTTTGATTATCACGAGCAAGAAAAATGGATATTAATTGGTCTTCCTCTTTCTACTCTTGGTAACAATAGAGACTCGTGCCAACTGAGCCTCTGCTGGGAACCACACTATAGCTCCACAAAGTGGGACACTCATTTTACACACAAGGAAACTGGGGCTGGGGGAGCTCAAGGCTCACACAGCTGCAGGGCAGAGGCTTTTGAACCCTACCTCTTGCCTCCTGCCTCGCCTCGGGGTTGGGAGTTACGTCTGGGTGGCTTTCACCTACCTGGGGCTCTTTGTCATGTGCTTCTCGCTGGCTCTTTCCCACAGCCGTGGTAAAGAATCCACCCAACAACCTGTGGATCATTGCTGCAGTGCTGGCTCCCATCGCCGTGGTCACCATCATCATCATCATCATCACTGCTGTGCTCTGTAGGAAGAACAAGAACGACTTCAAGCCGGACACCATGATCAACCTGCCTCAGAGAGCAAAGGTACACACGGGCGTGGAGAGGCCAGGAGGTCTGCCCAGAGGCTCTACCTGCCTTTCTCTGCCTTTCTCCTAGGTTTCAAAGGTTATCAAGTACCTTCAGAAACATCACATCCTTGTTTTGAAGGACAACCTTTTTGTCATAGTCAGTATATAACACATGCTTTTCTACTGCCAACTCTCTCCCACAAACACTTTTAAGTGGCTGAGACACAGGGCATCTCTAGCCATCGCCATGTCCTCTCAAATAGAGAAACGGAGGGACAGACAACCGGCAGCAAGAAAGAGGTGAAAAGATCTTAGATATCATTTAATAATTGAACCCACCTCCTAGTGAGCAGAAAAATCCTTCAACCCCTCCTGGTTGCATGGTTAGTTGGCAGCAGGACTGATGGTAAGACTAAGCCTGTAACTGTCTGAGCCTCCTAGCCTCTGGTGTGAAGGTGTTACAAGGTTGTTTCGGGGAGCTCACAAAGGTGGCTCTCAGGAGTGAGATTAGTACCCTTTTGAAATAAGTCCTAGGGAGACCACCACGCGGACACACAGGAAGTAGACATTCCCCAGCCCAGCAGTGAGCCCTCACCAAAGCCCAGATGTGCTAGCACTGTAACCTCAGCCTTCCAGCCTCCAGAAATCTACCTGCCTTGTTTAAGATCAATGGTATTTTGTTGTAGTTTCCAAGACTGGCCAAGACAGGGTCTATAGGCGCCTACACAAAACCTCTTTGGAGACACAGGCTCCCAGGAGTGTCTTGGTTTCACTAATGACTGCTTCAGCCATTGCCATGCAGGACAAGCTATATAGGATTAGGCTGGCAACTGCCAAATATCAATTCAGTGGCTCGAAGAGAGCCTGGCTTAGAGCCCTGTCCTTCCTCTGTCATCTTCATGTCTCTTCCCCAAGCCCCTCTGGTGACAGGGGAGGGTGGACTGAAGACATTCGGAAGGCTAATTTTCCAGTCACATAGCTGCTTTTGTGATAGTCCCTGCGGGAAATGTCCAATCTGTAATACCCGGTGTTTAAATAACGCCTTACAATCTGCTGGCTCCTCTAGGTCCGTCACCTCATTTGTTCATCACAGCTGCCCTGGGAGGCAGGTCACAGTCAGGGCAGGTTTCATTATTCTCACTTAACTGCCAAGAAATCTGGGGGGGGGGGGGGGGGAGAGGCATGGGGACTTGTCCAGGCATACCACAAACAATGGAGGGTGACTAAGGCTTACGCCCCTCCCCTCCTCACGTGCATGTGTGTGTTGTGTGTACTTGTTAATGTGGGTATATATGCATGTTCAAGTGTGTATGTTCAGGTGCACATGTTTCGCCTGCAGTCTGTGTGTGCTTTCTGTGTGCGCTTGTGCATGGTCGCATGTGTGTGCATGTGTGTTGTGTGTACTTGTCAGCATGTGTGCACACACAGTATGGGCATATGGGACCAGAGTTTATATCAGGTGAGGTTTTTCCCTCTATCATGGGTCATCTTTGTTTTTTCACAAATATGCCACCACACCCAGTTTTTACATGGGCTCTGGAGAGCAGTCAGTTTAGCGACAGAGCCATCTCCCAGGCCCTCTCAGAACTCACTCTACGTTACGTAACTATCCACACTCTGAGACCTAGCAGAGTTTCTGCTCCCAGCTCTGAACTTCTCCATCTGGCCGTGTAGACATGGGACAGCAAGTTCCCACTCCCTCTGACTTCCTCCACATTGAAATTTGTGTCAGCCACACAGCTTGGAGGGTCACACTGGCCTCTGGTCTGTTTACATGAGCACAGCTCACTTAACTAGAAGAAATCCAAGGTACTTTTATTACATAGTAAGCGGATACATCTGTGGGGGAGCTGGAGCCTGATTAGACAGTCCTGTCTCCTGGGGCACCACCCCCAAAGAATGTCGTTCTGTGTCTGTTGACATAAGGCACCTGCTTCCCAGACACAGTGGGGTGTTGGGGAGAAGGGTACGCTGGGAATTGCCGAGCTGTGAAAAATGAGACTGCTCCAAGACAGAATATTTCATTTCCACTTGAGCTTGCTTACGACGTGAGTCTTTTTAGACATAACAAGCAATTACCAGAATCACAGCCGAGGCCAGGAATGCAAAACAGGCCATACTAGAGTTGGAAAGGGAAGCTTTGAGTTAAACCAAAATCTTTATTCATCTGCCCGTATGAGCAGCATTCCTCCTGGCTTGAAAGCTCTGTGCAGCTAGAACAGATGAGATGTTGGTGGCTCTGCACAGCTTCTTCTGTGTGCCTATCTCAGGCACTGAGCTTCTTGAAATATTTACCTGCTGCTGAAAATCAAGCTGACCTATGTACATCCCATGAGCCGACTGGTTACGCTCCTGTGGCTCAGCTGGCTGTCTCTCTCACAGTGATGGTGGGTGAGACACTTTAATTCCCAAAGCCCCTTTGCCACAGGAAGCCAGCAGAGTGGAACTGCCTGGCGCTGCAGTCCTGCTGGGGAGAGTCAGGGACACTGCAGTATTTGAGAGACAGAGCTGCAGCATTGAAAGTGTGAGCAGAATTCAATGAGGGCAAGGCACAGTAAGAAAGTTAGCCATGGCCACCGATCGGTAGCCAAGGCAGACGGCCCTAGGGACTTCACTGCATCCTCACTGCAGGCTGCAGAGCCAGAGGAGACCCTGGGAACCCTCCCTGAGACTCAGTAATACACTTAGCACACTAAGCAGAGAAGGTGGGTGGGCTTTTCTGGGAGCTGAGGCCGAAGCAAGGATCATGCACCCTCTTCACAGACACACCCTGATGCCATTGTCATCAGCGGGGCATCTGCAGGGAGAACATTGAGAACTTGGTGTGGCTTTCCTTACCGTAGCCTTTCTTTTTAGTCACCCCTCTTTGTCAGTAAATTTGTAGCCTTTCCTCCCAGCCTTTTCTTCATATAAAGAAAACATTGGAACAAGTGTCTTTAAGAAGAAAGTTAGGAGAAAGAATGGAAACAGGCAGCCTTGGGAAATAGGAGGTTGGGGGGACCCTCCAGAATACACCAGAGATGTGGAGGTGAGATGTGGGAGGTGAGAGACTCTCAGGAGTCAAAGGGAGGGACCTTAGAGCCCACCTCCAGCAGGAAGACAGGGCATCAAGTGAGAGATGGGTTTGCCATCCCACAGTCACAACTCTGACCCATAATTGCTCCTGTCTGGAAGAATTACAGGGATGGAAATAGAGATAAGCCTGAGAAGAAGAAGGTCCAGCGATAGGCCCAAAGTGGGATCCAGCTCAAGGGGAGGTCCCAAGGCCTGACACTAATACTGAGGCTATGGAGCGCTCACAAAAAGCATGAGCGCCCTCCAAAAGACCCAGCAAACACCTGACAGAGTCAGGAGCAGATGTGTGCACCCAACCAGTGGACAGAAGCAGCCGAGCCCTGTTGTTGAATTAGGGAAGGCCGAAGGAAGCTGAGGAGGAGGGTGATCCTGTAGGAGGACCAGCAGTCTCAATTAATCTGGACCCCTAAGATCTCTCAAACACTAGACCACCAAACAGACAGCATACTCCAGTTGATATGAGGCCCCCAACACACATACAGTAGAGGACAGCTGGGTCTGTGTTCATTCAGAGATAATGCACCTAACCCTCAAGGGACTGGAGGCCCAAGGGAGTTTAGAGGTCAGGTGGGATGGGGCGGGGGCGGGGGGGGGGTGGACATCCACGTGGAGACAGGGGGTAGGGAGGAGGTATGGGATGTGGAACAGTCTGAGGATGGATCAGGGGCAGGGGAAATAAAATATGGAGTATAAAAGATAATTTAAAAAATAAAAAATAAAAAATAAAAATAAAAAAAAAGAAAGTTGTTAGAGTCCACCCAGACATAGGGTGGACCTTGCAGGGCCTGTGGTGGCTGGCACAAACTGCTAGGACAGGTTGTTCATCCTCTAAGAACAGCCACTGTTTTCCTCTTTCTCACAGACTACCTATCTGACTTCAGCATAGCTATATTATCTCTTTGTGCCTCAAATAGGGATGGTAGCACTATTTATGGATACGCAACTGTAAAGACCAAGTGAATTAAGCTCTGTACATTGCTTTAAGCAATACCCGGTCTATAGTGAATATCACATACACATCGACTTTTATTGTTTTGTGTACTTTTGTCTTTAAAAGTTATATAACAGTCTGGCTTTAAATGATTGGCGAGTACTACTGCTACTCTAGTGGTGGTACCGGGGTTGAACCTAGGACCTTGTGCATGCCAGGCAAGTGCTCTGCCACTAAACTATATATCCCTAGTGTGGAAATTGTTCTTTTGATTTGACTAGTGTATGGAGCTGATATTTGAGTGATATTGATTATTGAGGTTGGAAGTTACCAATGTGTGTCAGGTAAGCAATTGATTGATCTTAGGTAATTAGAGCACATTGTCTGGAGAGTCTAAATTGATGAGACAGGCTCCAGTTTTACCACTTTGCTGTGTTTTCCTGGGTACTCACTGACCCTCTCTGAGCTTTTGTACTTTTCCTATAACGCGAAGACTAATGTTTACCTTGCTTCCATCATGGCTTTGTTGTGAAAACAAAAAGAGAAATCAATGTTTTATGTGCTGAACCATTTTTAAAAATGATTAAGTTGTTAATTATGGCCACCTTGGAAGCTGTCATTTCTTAATACCTTTCTTTCCATCCACTCATAAGTGACCCAGACTTCAGATGCATCCCGTGGATAAAACATGTGAAAGGGGAGGGGTCAAATCGAGAGAGAGCAGCAGGCAGAGAGTGAAGATGAGAACAGAGCCTGCTTGTCCCATCACTGGGCTAGTTAGTCTTGGCTGCTAGAGACTTCTCATACCCCATAGTGTCAATCTGGGCAGAAACCAGGCCAGGCACAGTAAATGACGCCCAGATAAGATGGTGATGACAGGGGAAGGAAGGATGTGGGATGTATCAATGAATAGTGGTTAGATGTTTTGTCACTCGATCAGCACAGTCCCGGGTTCAAATGCTGGCTCCATCTCAGACTAGCAATGTGATCTGAAGTGTGTGACCCCTCGAAATACCAGTTTCTCCTTATAAAAAGAGGCTCGAGGTACCGCCCACCTTTGTGACCACAGTGAGGATGCAGTGGTGCCGTTTATACAATTTGCACTCTGCTGTGCCATCAACATTGCAGGGGGCTGAAGCGTGAGCTCCTTGGGGGTCAGTAACAATTATTTCTCAGTCTGTAGCTCCAGCACACATGGCAGTACCTAACATAAACTGGCATTGTTAGAACAAAGCTGAATAGAATAATAGGGGGTGTGGAGGTGTGCGGCTGAAAAGGAGTGCACGGGAAATAAGGCTCAGCCAAATGTGTAAGGCCTTGAATGCCTTTGCACACAGTGCGAATGCTACAAACCGCCTCTCACGAGGAAGCATCAGGAGACAGGGCTAAAGGAAGAGAGCCTTGGAGGTCTGCCACAGGTGGGCCTGGAACAGTGTGGACCTGGAGAGAAAGAGTCAGCTTCTAGGAGTATTCCAAAAGTTGAGCCCAACTAGCTGTTTGAGGAGCAATGGATTTGTATTCTAGGAACTTCTGCCTGCTCCATTCTGCTTCATGTGGAATGAGGAAGAAGAGGGAAAAGAGAGATGTCTTTCCTTAGCTGTCACTAGTTCAGAAACCCAGCCACGAGGTCCTGGCCTCAGAATGTCACTGGTCATACTCAGGAGACTGTCTCGAGTAAACTGGAGAACTGTCCACAATGAAGCTCCATGTAGCCCTGGTTAAAAAAAAAAAAAAAAGCAAAGCTTTGCTGGACTAGCAATAAATGCCCCCCCCAACCCTGTTCTGCAACACAGCAGTGCGGTATGACAGGTTTGTCATTCAGTCCAGAGTGTGGCATTTTAAATCTGGTTAGAGCAAGGTCAGGGATATAGCTCATTGATTAGAGTGCCTGCCTAGCCTGCATAAGGCTGAAGGCTAAATTCCAAAGTATCACAAAAGCTAAAACCTCAAACTAAGCAGGAGCACTCCTATTGCACCCCTAGCCTCATTAGCTGCCTGGGGTCAAGGGGGAGGGTAATGGGAACAAGTTCTAATAGAGCTGATCAGGTGTATCCAACCTGCTGTAGTCACCATGTGCCCAGGACAGCAATCCATATAACCCAACAGAATCATCACGTTCTGTTCATTTGTTTGCTTGCTTGTTTGGTGGCTTATTTTTGTAAGTTGATTGCACAGTTCTTGAGTGTGAACTTTATAAATGACAAGGTGATGTCCTAATGGTTGGACCTGCATGGTAGCAAATGAGTTTCATCTCCATGTTTTCTTGATGATCAGATGGACTGTTACCTAGCAAGGAAGCAAACAGCCATATCGTAACACAGACTTGATCTATATCAGGCATTTGACACTAGCTTGCATTGCTGATCTATCCCTGTGGCACAGCAAGACACCCAGGGAGGGCTACACATGCCTCTTGGTTTTTACCACCTCACTAATAGATGGCTGTTGGATTTTGCTCATGGCTGCCTCATCCACTTGGAGTTTCAGATACTGGCAAAACCTTGCTGATTTCCCAAGTTAATGGGCATCAGAGGCAGCATGCTTCCAAGAGAGGTTTGGAATAAAAACTGATTCCCTATATTCCACGTACTATTCCGTAGCTTCATGCTTGGTGACATATCTCCTACTACTCAGATCTGTGCTTTGCCTTACTTTGCAAAGGCTGGATGTAAAGGAAAACAGACAACCTTCATTTCTTGGGTGAGAAGGTTAAAGTTTGAAGTCCAACTGGCCTGGTGAAATTGAGTACATACTGTTACACACAGGGGTAACTAGGTATTTCTAGGCAAGGGACAATATGGGACCTGTCGTATCTTAATTAACATGCTCACAATGAGTTGTTTCTAATTAGCAGCATCTATTGACTTAAAGTAAGTGGTGTAGAGTCCTTGAAAGAGGTTCCCTAACCAACACCGATCATATCTTGTTTCCACTCTTCATTTTTCTGAGATTCTATTCTATTTTATTTTTACTTATTCACTTTACATCTCTCTCACTGCCCCCTCTCATTCACCCCCTCCCACAGTCCTTCACCTATCCCCCAACCCCTTCTCCTCTGAGTAGGTGGGGGCCCCTTGAGTATCCTCCTACCCTGGCACATCAAGTCTCAGTGATACTAGGTGCATCGTCTCCCACGTAGGCCAGACAAGGCTGCCCAGCTAGAAGAACATATCCCACAGACAGGCAACACCTTTTGGAATAGCCCAGTCTGTGCAGATTCTTAATCCTGTAGAATTAGAATCCGGTGGATTCTGGTTTTGCAAGAAAAATGACATGCTGATTTGAATTAACTTTCATACAGCAGAAAGCTGGGTTCAGCCCCACCACAAATATTTCACTGCCTGTCTCTTCTCAAAGCTGTTGTTAGAACAACTTCTCTAGAAGTCTGACCTGAAACTCCCTTCCCCCTCACAGCCCGTGCAAGGCTTTGACTACGCCAAGCAGCATCTCGGTCAGCAAGGGGCAGATGAGGAGGTCATCCCTGTGACTCAGGAAACGGTGGTCCTCCCCATACCTGTCAGAGATACTCCTCAGGAAAGAGACACGGCTCAGGACGGCAGCACCATCAAGACGGTGAAGTCCACTGAAACCAGAAAGAGGTAGGCATGGCCAGATTCCATCCTTTCATCAGCAAGAGAAGTAACCGATGGTGAGAGCTGTGGCCCTCAGGTGAATTCCACTGTTGTGTTTAAAACTCCCTTGTGCTTGCTCTGAATATTGAAAAGGAGAGCAGAGAGAAGATAGGAATCATTGCCCGCTTCGTGAAAGCTGCCCTTGTGAGGACTCATGGTTGGTCAGCCACAGCAGCGGCAAGGAAGCCCTTCTATTTATGACAACAAGCTTGGTTCTAATGTCATCCGTTGTTGGCACCTCTAAAGGGTACCTTTGATTCCTGAAAGTTGTGGTTTTCCCCAGCAGTGTCTCGGGAAAGCTAGTGGTTTCAGTCAGAATCCCATGCTGAGTGTCTACTATGAGCAAAAAGCTCTTTGACACAATTGAGGATGGTGAGTGACATTAACTTCAAACCTACACACACACATGCACACCCTTGCCTGTGCCTACACACATGCAAACACTTGTACACATACTTGTACACCACATACCATGAAGATAGAGAGAGAGAAGAGAGAAAGGGAAAATAAACAGAGCTCTTTGATTGGCATTAGTAGGACTATAAAAAATGTGTCAGCGGATTTCTGCTCCCAAGAATCTTGCAATGGGGAGACATGGAGGTTAAGGATGGAAGAGCAAGCATGAAATTGTGTGGTACCCACAGCAGGGTCTGAGGAAAGCATAGGAGCAGAGATCAGAGACTACAAAGACCCACAATGCCATCCAGGCATCTCCACACAGTGGTGGTGTTCCACGGAACCTCCAAGGCTGGAGGGCTCGGAGTAGGTGGGGATGGGTAAATATCATCTGAAGTGGGAAAGAAAACAAGGTAAGTATGTGCTTCTGCTCACAGGACTTCCCTGGAGTTCAGCCTTCACAGTAGTTAGGACACAGTAAAAGAGGAAAGCAGGAGACAGATTAATATTATGGACAGTCTTGACTTCCAGGCTCAGGAGGCTGACCTGAGTCCACAGGACGTGAGAAGCTACTGAAAACTCTTCCAAGAACAGTGACATCTCGCCTGCACTTTAGGACCATTCTCAAGGCAATACAGATGATAGGAAAGATTAGGCTGGAGGCTGGGAGACTCATTACAAAGTCTTGGGAGTGGCCACATAAAGAGGCAGTGAAGCCAATAGCAGACCCCACTGGTTAGCTGAAGCAACAGGCTTTAACAACCCATTCTCCCTTGCTTCAGAAACGCTATAGAAGCTGGAAACCCTCGATCCTCCCTGCCTCCCTTCCCACCCTTTCCCTTTATATGCACTGCCCATTGCTGTTTACCAGATACTAGAGTGATCCCAGGGAACAAGACAAACTTTCTATTCATGTGAGACTTAAAAATCTGGTATGGAGAGGTGAGGAGGGGGAAGGGGAGTGCTTTTTTAGCTAGGAAATCAGGGAAGACCTTAACAGTTAGTGGCATTTGAAAAGGACACCATTGACGTGACACATGGGCCATGGGGCTTGCTGAGGGAGGAATACTGTTCCAAGCGGGTGGAGCACTGTGTGCAAAGTCCAGAGGAGGGAAATTCTTAATGTGCCTGATAAAAAGCAATATGGTCAAGAAGGCTGGTGTGCACTAGGGAGGAAATAGCAGCACATCAATCAGGGAGCTGCCTGAGACTGGTCATGTCATCTAAGAGACTAAGTCAGACTGGGATTGGGATTGTAAATGAGGATCAGAAGTCATGGGAGGGCTGGAAAAGAGAAAGACATGCTGTGGAGTAGGAAAGGTTCCCTCTGGCTCTGTGTACAAAACAGACTAGGGAGAGTCAGGGTAGAAGAAGGAAACCCAAGAGGCCCGGGCAAGAAACAGTGACATGGGCAGAGAGTGATCTTGGACGGGCTGTTAATGCTGTGAAGGAAGCTGCTGTAGGATTTGGAAATGTCTTTGCCATGTGTTTATGTTATTGAAGGCGGGGAGGAGATGAGCTTCTCAGCCACCAGTAGGTACACAAAGGAACAAGCTAAGAATCATTGGCCCTGTGAGCCTGCAGTTTGAAGGAGAGGCCCAGAGTAGACATAACAGTTATGGGAGTTGGCGGAGTTCTGTATCCCTGTGGGACTGAAAAGAGTCATCTAGGAGGGGCTAGGTATAGAAAGGAAGATGCACCCCAAAAGCTAAGCCCTGGCAGTACTGCAGTGATTAGAGGTGCAGAAGGTGAGTGAGAGTCAGCAAAGGAAAGTGAAAATGCAAATAAGGGTGAGAGGAAGACAGGAGAGAAGCCAAGAGACACAGCAACTTTCAGAAGAAGGAACTATCCATATCAAATACAGAAATTCTGCACTAAAATCAAGCCACCAGGTTCTGTGATATTCTAGAAGCTCTTGAAACCTTAAAATGAAGAAAAGAAGAGCAGATGGACTTCACTTCATGTGGAAAATAAGGCAGAGATCGTATGAATTAGTCATCTGTTTGCCCATAACAGATCACCCCAAAACTTCAATGCTTAAAACAAACTGCCATGATTCAGCTCATGATTTGGGTGGGTCAGTAGCTTGAGCTCTGCTGGATGGTTCTGGTTTGAGCCAAGCTGGATGTTATCTGGAATTACCTGCACATCAATCAATAGAAGTAGAGTCAAATAGGCTACCTTGTTGCTGACAGCCATGTCTGGGGTGGCCCATAACACTCAGTCCTCTCTCCACATGAGACTCGAGTTCTAGCAGATTAGTTCCACCAGACTTTTTCACAGAGGATCCAAGGGCAGAAAGAAAAACAGCCCCAAATACAAACACTTCTTGAGTCTCTGTCTGTGGCGTTTATTTCTTTCCCATTGGCCAAACAAGTCACATGATCAAGTTAGGAGACACTGTAGAAGACCTCCCAAAGTTGGGTTGCATGGAGGTATGGACAAAGTTGGTTCCATTACTGCAGTGGTCCATTCAGCATGGGAGAGTGAGCAAAGACCTGAAACACATGAAGAAAGTTTATCTGAAGCACTCATCCGCTGTATCACCTATAGTACTATTCTCGTGATGATTCTTGCCAAGCATAATAAAGCTACGTTGACAACTTACCACTCCTTTAAAAGCAACTGAAAAGGAAGAGTTACTAAATTCACATATTGATGTAGCACTTCTGGGAAGAATAAGAATTCTTTTCTACCTATTCAAATTGAGTAATTTAAATCCTGTAGGGATTAATTTTTGAAACTTGTTTGAAAACAACTACTTCTCCTTGAGTTAGCAAGGAGTCACCTCTTACTAATTATGTTCAATTATTTATTCCCATTTTTATCAAGAAATGTTAGCTTATGAAATAGAGAGAAAGGTGTGGGAAAGAATAGCTGTACTGCAGCATGATTTCTACACTTGCTTCATTATCTCATCATAAAAATGTACCTTTGCTAAGGGTTGGCTATGGCCTTCCCAAGGCTGTAACAGGAGCCATCTCTGTTCCTATCATGGAACTCTCTCTCTCTCTCTCTCTCTCTCTCTCTCTCTCTCTC
>JADRCD010222484.1:35767-51664 GCA_019843815.1 Montemys delectorum | reverse complement strand
GTGTGTGTGTGTGTGTGTGTGTGTGTTTGAGTGTGTGTGTGTGTGTGTGTGTGTGTGTGTGCATCCACATGGATGTGGAAGGTAAAAGTTAATGTCAGGTATCTTCCTCTAGGTCTCTCCTCCTCCTTTTTTTTTTTTTTAAACTGAACCCAGCTCTCACCAGTTGGTAGGTTAACTGACCATCAAGTCCCAGGGATGCACATGTCTCTGCCCCACCAAACTCAGGTCCTCTTGCTTTCACAGCAGACACCTTACCAACCAAGCCATCTCCCTAGCTCCATTTAAGGAGGTTTAAGTACCACACCTAAGAGCAAATCCATTACAAACCAGGTTTCTGATTTCCCCATCTTGTCACATCCATTTCCTCATTCCAGCTACCTATGGACTGACTACAGGCCCTCCCAAATGGGTCTGCTAGATCAGCCCCCAAATTTTGTAACTGAAAAAAAATCAATGAAAATAATTATTGATATACTTAAATCAAAAATATATATATTAGACAGAAGTCTGAGCATTAGTCACAGCTAGACTGTCCAGTGTCTGCTCAGGTCCCTTTCCTCCTGCGTGTAGTCTTGGTGATGCTCTTCTCTGCATCTGTGGCTGGGATTTATGGATCGGGTCGAGGGTGATAGATAATCAACCTCATAGGAACAGTAGCCATTGAAATGGACTCTTAGTGATGAGCCACACTGCTTAGGAATTAGTTAGTCCCTACCCAAGTCGCACATCTACCCACAGTTTCAGAAAGGGGACTATTGAGTTTTGTGACCTTAATTATCAAGCTCACAGCTGATGTGTCTTAGCTTTCAAAGGTGCTTTTACTACTGTCATGTGCACATATACACCACACAAACTCTTTCTATTTTGATAAAGAGTGCTGAGTTGAATACTCACTGTATATAGAGGTATAGAGACAGAAACAAAGAATAAAGCAGATTGGATTTTTTTTTTCTCTACAGAAATGTGCTCATTGACACCTTTCCTCAAAGTGAGAGAAACATCAGAAAACTCTTTCAAGATCAAATGGGGAAAGAATATGAAAATGTTACAAAAATCACTAAGCAGATTACAAATGTAAAATAGATTACAAAGTACTTCCCACACCCCAGAGTTAAATGAAAACATTTTTATCCAATAAAGCCAGCTGGAGAGTAGGTGCAGTTAGCTTTCATATTCTGAAAACAATTCAAGGGCTTATGTCTCCTCTCTGTCTCTCTTGGTCTCTGTGTGTGCCCCACCCCCACCCCCAACCGCATACGGTGATCAAATAGCTGTTGGGTACATAACTATATATATAATAAATATGTATTCAATCAATTAATGTCTGCTCCATATTTCCCACCTACAGTCTTTGTAGTACTAATGTGGTAAAATGTTAACAATGTTTCAGCCAAATTGGGAGTTGCTCCGGTAAATGAAACAAAACGAATCCATGACAAAATTGATCTGAGCCTCTGATAGGCCACCACAGTTAAAGGCATCCAAAGAGGGATGCGGTGAACATTTCCCTAACCCTGACGCGAAGGTCAGTCTTTTCACTATCTACCCCAAGGTGGGCTGGAGGAGAGCACACCTCCAGAGGCAGCAGTCAGGAGTCCATTTCCCCAGCGTCCTAGAAGTGACAGTAGAGTCTTGAAGAAGGAATGAAGGCCCTGTGACCTGCTCCTATCTGAGGCTGCTGCCTGAGACATATGAGAGGTTTTGAGGTGAGGGCGACCTGTTGCCACCTTGCTTAGTCCTGAAACTATTCCTGGTCTCCATGACTCTCACATTTCTCACTTTCTGACCAAGGCGAGCCATCTCCTAATCAGCCATCATTATTACGACCAGTGACCACATTTCAAGGCACTCAACACGGTCTCTGGGACCTAGAGGGTGCCCCAGCTGTTTGCTCTCAGATGTCTATAGACTCACATGATGCTTTGCAACAACATATTTTTTCCTGGAGGAATGTGCAGCTTACATTAGTATTTCAAAATAGAAGCAGTCACTAGTCAGGAGTGTGCAAATGTGCAGCTCTGAGTGTGAAGATCCCGTGCTGGGGAGATTTAATCTGTAGTCATCACTTAGCTCTGTGCTGTAGTGAATAGGCAAAGAGTAGTGTGCTTTTTTGTGTGTGGTTGAAGCTGCTCGTGTGACCCAAACACTCAGCATCCAGAGCTGTGTGAAGGGAGGGCACCGTACAATGTCACTGCTATTTCCAAAGTCGCAAGATAGGTGATGGATTAATGAAACAGAGATGAGACTGCAGTCTGGGCTCACTGAATTTGTCCAGAGAGCCCAGAAGAGTAAATGCACTTGAGAACAAGCGACCATGAGCCTCACTTGGGAGCGAGAGTGTGTGGGTGAGTGTGAGTGTAAGTGGCTTTTGCTTCTTTTGTCTCCCATGTCATTTCTTCTTTGCCACTGAAACTGGAATGAAAAGCTACAGACATAAACTGTGCAAATAAAATAACCTTGAGAGGAGGCTGTTCTACTCAAAACTTACTGTCTACCCTGTTGCTATGGTTACCTCCAGCAGGTCGCCCAGTGAGAATGGCTCTGTCATCAGCAACGAATCAGGGAAGCCCAGCTCAGGGAGGCGCTCACCCCAGAATGGAATGACTCAGCAGAAAGTGACAAAGGAGGAGTCCAGGAAGAGAAATGGTGAGAAGCCGCCCCATCCAGTACCTCCCCTGCCTCTCCTGTGTAAGCACACATACATGCTTGCACACACATGCACACTTACACCCAGTGTGCATCCATCCCAGGCCTCACTGTTCTGCCCCGTGAGTCCTGGAGTCTGTTGTGAACTTGAAGTGAGTTCTGTGTCCTCTCTCAATTGGTCTCACCTCCTCATCCCCCTATTTATAAGGAAGTTAGTACTTACTGAGAGGGAAAAAAAAAACCTTTTTGGGACAAAGTTATGTTTTCTTAGAGCCTTTTCTCATTCTTGAGTGAAATGGCATGATTTTTAACACCAAGTCCAACAAACTGAAGATCTCCAACATGCTGCCTATCTTGGAGGTTTTCCCCAACTTCTTCCCCTTAACCCCTTAACAAATTTCAGGGGTTCATCGTGTACCTATGAGTCTGACTAACAAGTCTGTTATTAACAACAACAACAAAAATGTATTATAATAAAAAATCAAATCAACCCCATTGGGCATGGTATTGTATCCAGCTGTAATGTCAGCTGCTTAGAAGCCTGAAGCAGAAGGATCTGAAGCCTGAGGCTGACCTGTGCAACTTAGTGAGACCCTGCTTCAGAATTCCACAGCACAGTGGCGGAATGCTAGCATTCCCCCTAGGTTCAGCCCCCACTGCCCCTAGTTAATTAGTGGATTAATCAGTGTATGACTGATTCTCCTGGGATACTTAAATGTTTCATCTCACTCATGAAGTAAGAGCTAAATAAGAGCATTGTTAATACAAAATTGGATCGGGGGATAGAACAAAGGAAGGAAGAAATCAACAGTGGAACTGTGGAGAAAACAAAAGTGCATCTTTCATCATCTAACAGGCTACAAAAAGAACTGAATGCTGTGTATGTGAATATGGCCCCTGTGGAATATCCAAATACTACCGCCTAGTGGTCTAATGTCCAATCTAGAGCTGGGGTAGTTAAGGTTAATTAATAAATGTTAGTGTACAGACCATTCTTGTTTCCCACCAGACTTTCTACATCTGTGGCTTTTCTACTCTTGTTCTCTGATGACTATGAACTTATAAAGGAAGGAAAACACAATGTTTTGCCAGCAAAATGGCTGGTATAGGTCTTCGTGGTTCTATGGCCTCACTAATTAGCCTAGCTATGAGACAATTTTAGAGCCCATTTCATGAAGTTTTTAAATATAGTGAAAAGGTTAGGCGTAACAGGTAGGATTTTGAAAGGAAAACAACAACAAGAAAACCAACTTGATATCAAGTGTGGTGTCTCATGCCTGTAATCCCAGCACTCAGGAAACAGAGGCAGAAGATTGCCATGAGCCCAAGGATACCTGTCCAGTAAATAAATAAAAGTCAACAAATAGGATGTCTTTCTTAACAAGTACAGGTACTTGAACTTCTAAGCCAATGCAATTGCTTGGCAATGTTGTTCTGACCTAGGGTCTGGCATAAAGTTACAGTCATGTTGCCTTGGGCTGTAGACATAAAAAGATGGCGCACTCCTATGTCTTCTGGTGGGAGGCCACCATGACTTCCCTTCCGGCTGCTTCAATATATGCAGAATGATTTTCCTGGAATAAGTGACCCAAGAGAGCACAGGGGGAAGCCATCATGCTATTTCATAACCAAGGCTTGGAAGCAACAAAATGTGGAACCCATGGAAATGAAAGCCATGGGAACAAAAGCCATGGAAGGCTTTTGCAGTAGTTAACCAGGAAGTAGGTGAGAAAGGTGGCCAGGCATATAGCATGGGATAAAACTATCCTCTAAAAATACATATGTGTGTGGTGACACTTCAGATAGAGATTTCCCTCTGTCATTGGCTGCTTTGGTGACCTTGTATTTGCAAATCAGTCTATACACTTAAAAAACAAATCCATCTATGACCCATTCCTGGTCTGTAAGTTGTTTTAGCTACATTATAAAATAAGTACTTCCTTGTTTAATTTGACAGATCTTCTGTGATTGTAAATGATAGAGAGATCGACCTGCTATGTTTCTCAATCATTTAAATAACACTCCAAGTCCCCTTGAGCAGGTAGGAGAGAAGATGAATGCCCTTCGGTTACATTCATATTCTATGTAGCACCTCCTTTGCTTCCAAACTGCCTCCCAGTTCAGTTGCTTAAGCAGGCCTAATTTATCTTGCTGAGCCCATTCAATAAACTGTCCTTCTTATACATACCTCATGAGAATACGATTTAAAAACAAGTAAGCTAGATATGGCTGGACTTGAAGCCCCTTCTGTCACCTTAGTTATGGAATTACAAAGCCAACTTGTGTCTTGCAGCCGGCACAGCAGAACGCTTAGTCAGATGGGAGAATTAATTTACCAGCACGTAGGAGGCAATGAGTCTGTGTAATTAGAGGAGTTGTCTGTAGCTGTGAGTTAGTTCTCTGGTGGTTATTTCATAGCTTTCTTTTGTTATAGACAAGTAAAAGAATGAAAAACCTAAGTCGGTTGAGAAACAGCCTGGGGGGTGGGGGGGGAGCACAACCACAGCAGTACACGTGGCTAATTGACCTAGGCAAACTTCTCACTCAACATCATGCAAACTGTGCTAGCTTCATCAGCAGAGCCTGGACTAAACGGTGTTGTTCCAGTGATGGGCAGACTTAATAGATATGGGTTTGGCCAAATTCACTTTTCTCATTTATAGAAACATAGAGAATGAATTTACTTTTTATTGTGTCTTGTCTCTGTTTTGAAAGAATTTTTTCTTTCTGTTTAACTGCAACCTTAAAAATTCTTCCCTACTTACTGATACTATAATAGCTAGATAAATGGTACAAACTGTAAATTTAAAGGTAAACCTTCAGCCGTGGGCAGAGCCACACACTGTTGCCTCTGCATTTTGAGATCCCTCACATCTCAATCCTGTAGCTCCCTTAAACCCACATGTTTGTGCCTGGCTTTAGTGACAGCAAGTGATGAAGAGGAGGGAGCAGGTCTCTTTGACAGTGCTGGCAAGGCGGCAGCAGATCCCTTTGACACATCTTCTGGATCCGTGCAGCTCATTGCTATCAAACCATCAGCTCTGCCCGTGGTGCACCCTGCTGCTGAGAGGGGCCAGGAGACCTCAGCAGCACTCAATGGCGAGGTAAGTACCCACGGCCTGCGTGGAGAGTCCAGCTGGACCATAGGGATTCAATGATCCCTAGGCAGGTGGAGTACAGCTTGTGTCCAGTGGCCTCCATTTGTCAACTCTGCACACACCAGGTCTCAATGATGGGAAATCCAAGTCCTCCAGGGGGAGTCTGTTCACAGCATGTTCCCACCTGCAAAGACCTCCTTTCCCCCAAATCTCCATGAGTATAGTCTGTAGCCTTTCTGTACTGTACTCCGGCACACTTCGACTTCCATTAGGATCCATGTTGTCAGGGTAATAGGAGGAGGGTGAACTGAGAGGAGTGGAGCGCACACTGTCACTCGAGCAAGGAGCTGGCCACTAGAGACTCTGAAATGACATTGATTTCCGTGAGCAAGCTTGAATTAGCCCCCTGCTTGCTTTCTAGGTGGTGTCAATATCAGTCAGCTTCCCCGGGGAGATGGCTGAGTTGGTAAAGTGTTTGTCATGAAAACCTGGGATGGACCCCCATGTAAAAGTGAAGCCTGACAGTGTGCATCTGTGACTTCAGCACTGGGCAGACAGACAGGCGAATTCCAGGGCTCATTGGGCAACTAGTCTCGTTGACTTAAAAAACATCTGCCACATCTGTGAGAGATTTTATCAAAGAAAATTAGAGATAATAGACAATTGATCAGTAGGTAAGAGAGAAGAGCCTTATCTCAGGCAAAGAACAGGAAATTGGGTTGAAAATGCCATCCCTCCATCTTCCTTCCAAAGTAGAGTTATCAATGAGATAAAAAAAAAAATGTTGATGAATCTTTATAAATGTTTTCATGGGGACCACTTTGTGTATTGACATTGCATGTGTATGCACACACAGTGGGGCCACTGTGTGTATTGACATTGCACATGTATGCACACAGTTTCTCTGGTGTTAAAGCATTGGGTTAATTGTTCATTTCATTTCTGCTATGTTGCCTGAAGCAGGTGGGATATTTGCAAGGTCTACAGCCTCTTTCTCATCGCACCTCAGAGGACCTGCTGCAACCCTGAATCAGAGGCTTCTTCCCGGCGCCCAGGACACTTATGATAGTGTTGTGTGCACCTGCTGCAGGAAGGGCTTTTTTTATGCTGAGCATGAACTGGCCTTAAGCCATGATGACCTGAGGCTTGGTTACATACATGGGCAACACCTTCTATTTCAACTTCTTTATTTTTAGTTAAAGAAACTAGTCTGAAGGGTGAGGCGCTGGCTCAAGGTTGTGCTGATGGCTGGAGGTCAGATGCTCTGACTCTACCTGGTGCTCCCACTCCAGCCTTTGTGTGAAACAGCATTGTGCTTAGAAAGCTTTGTCACCAGAGTTGGACTTCAACTCGTCCACTCTCAGTCTCTGTGTCTTAGGCAATCAAGTAAAGTCCCTTGTGTGTTGTCCCCTCTACCCACAAAATGGACCATTACAGGTAAAGCACTTAGCACAGTGACTAGCACATAAACACTTTGTCATCATTACTGCCGCGTTATTTTTATTGTTGGCTCCTCAGTGAGGAAGAAGTCATTGTTCACAATGTGTCCTTCACATTGTTCACTTTGCCCCTTAGCTCTGTAATCTTCCCTGAGGCACAGTTCTTTGTCCCTTCCCTCTAGACACACACAAGCCTCTGAACTTGGTGCTAACTCACTGTTTAACTGCCTTTGATTAGGACTGTCTGCCTGGTTAAGGCTCTCACTGTGGCCACCATACCTGCGTCTCTTTGTTCCAGTCTTTGTATTATATGAACACCATACAAACAGACTCTAAAATTAGGACAGATTCCTTTTCCTCCAGGGCCAGCTCCCTGTCACATGGGGAGAGCACACTGAGAGTATTTCTCTCAGTCAGAGATGGATCTTTGCTACATTTGGGCAGTTAAAGGAATGGGCCTTGCTGACACTCAGCTGGAAAAGAGCCCTGACCTGTTCTCTTTATAATTTGCTGTCTCTACAAGCTTGACATAGACCGCCTTAAAATTCTTCTCCTTCTCTTAGGGATGGCTGATTAAATGTAAGTGGGAAAAGCATAATCCAACATCATGATGCCATAACTTTTTCCTTTATGAATTACTGGGAAGTCTTTTTAAAGGTGGTTTTAAAGAAAACAAAGAACATTGAGCCACACATAACAATCTTGACCTCCCTCTCCCTCTTCCCTCTCCCTCTCCCTCTTCTCCCTCTTCTCCCTCTCCTCCCTCTCCCTCTTCTCCCTCTCCTCCCTCTCCTCCCTCTCCTCCCTCTCCTCCTTCTCCCTCTCCCTCTCCTTCTCCTTCCTCTCCTCCCTCTCCTCCCTCTCCTCCTTCTCCCTCTCCATCTCCCTCTCCCTCTCCTTCTCCTTCTCCCTATCCTGAGCATATGGCTTGCACAGGAAGCTCCCTGGAATGGAACATTTGTTCTATTTCCCCTACATCCATCCCAATCCACTTTGAGACTCATCCCAAGAGCTCTAGTTAAGTGGACAGAGAAAGCCATGAGGTAATTCAGGGCTGCAGCTAGACTCAAGACATCAAGAACTAGTTCCCACACTAAGGAACCACAGGGTATAGGTAGAGTAGGGACCATGACAGTATGAACTCTTAGCTAAGGGTATACAGCCAGACATAGGACTACAACAATCCGGACAGGTGTGGGAGGCAAGGATGCAAGATAATCCAGTGAGTCTTAGGGATTTATTGCTGTGAAGAGATACCATGACCAAGGCAACTCTTCTAAAAGGAAACACTTAATTGGAGCTAGCTTACCGTTTCAGAGGTTCAGTCTATTATCATCATGGCAAGAAGCATGGTAGAGTCTCTCTCTATATCTATCTATCTGTATATACATATGTATACATATATATATACACACACACATAGTATACATACACACACATATATATATCAATACTGTATATATACACACACACATATATATATCAATATTTACTATATATACATATATATGAATGAGACTTCAAAGCTAGCCTACACAGTGTCGCCCCTCCTCCAACAATGCCACACATATTCTAACAAGGCCACACCTCCTAATGGTGACACTCCCCATGGGCCAAGCATTCAACACATGAGTCTCTGGGTGCCAAACCGATTCAGAAAACCATGATGCCCGGTCCACTTCATACAAGGGCTGGTGCTGGTGACTTTTACTATAAGGTCACAATTCCCAGAATAGCTCTCCCCTGCTTCACCTCTGGTCTTTAGGTCAGCTGACCTTGCAGAGAAAAGCTCTTTGTCTGTTGCCATGCTGAGTCAGGTGTGGACCTAACACTCTTCTCTCTCTCTCTCTCTCTCTCTCTCTCTCTCTCTCTCTCTCTCTCTCTCTCTCTTTCTCTCTCTCTCTCTCTCCCACTCTCTCCCCTCCAAGGTGAACAAGGCTCTGAAGCAGAAATCAGATATCGAGCACTACCGGAACAAGCTGCGCCTGAAAGCCAAGAGGAAGGGGTATTATGACTTCCCCCCAGTGGAAGCAAGCAAAGGCCTGACAGAAAGGAAGATGTATGAGAAAGCCCCAAAAGAAATGGAGCATGTTTTGGACCCAGACCCAGAACTGTGTGCTCCCTTTGCAGAGTCTAAAAACAGGTATATGCTCTATGACTGTACTTTATGTCCCCACATAACATGAGATGAGGACAGAGGACACCTGGAGCCTTATACCCATGTTCCTTGATCTTACCTTGGAACTTTGATCTTTGCAGGCTTTTGATCTGGCCCTCACAAGCATGTACTCAATAATGAGTCTGAAAGAGAGTCAAATTGAAGCCGTTAAAAAAAAATATTGTGTGGGGTGAACAACCCCAATTGTCCTTTAGCTTAATGATATTTTCAAGCCAGGAGCTATTTCAGAGCTGAGTGAAATATAATTAGCACTTACCTAGGTATGCAACTTCCAGATCAAGGGCCATTGCACTGTTCAGTTACACCAGTGGTTCTCACACGGGAAGGCAGATTGCATGCCTCACGTTTTCATTTCGCCTTAGTGAGTGCCTGTCGCACTTTGGCTCCATGCTAGCTCATTTCAGGCATTCACAGGTCTGTCCAGTTCTTCATCACTTATTGTCACGCTGTGGCTCAGATACCAGTCAAGATGATGTATGCTTGCAGGACATTGTGCTTTTTCTCGCTCATTCCTTCCATGTTTTATGTTGGACAAGACAGCTTAACGGTTGCTCCTATGGAACTTAAGCCCCAGGAAAGGAAAAGATGAGCTCCACCCCCCAAAACAAGCCTGAAGAGCACTTGAAATGGGAGCTGCGGTAGCTCTAATGGGGCCTGGCCCACTGAGGCAGAGCAAGGCCAAGTGGTTTGAACTGGTTTCTCTCTCCTCTGTTCTTTGCTTTGTAGCAAAATACCTGAGATTGGGGAATTTGTAATTGGCAGAAATTTATTTTATAAGCATTCTGCTGGCTGAGAAGTCCAAGATCAAGGTACCAGAATCTAGTAAAGGTGTTCTTGCTATGCTAACAAATGGGGGAGGGTGGAAGGGCAAAGAGCAAGGGGCCTGAACTCACTCTTTTATAATGCCATTTGTCTTAGTCACCATCCGACTGCTGTGTAGAGGCACCATGCCCAAGGCAGCTCTTATAGAAAAAAGCATTTAGTCAAGGGCTTGCTTATAGTTTTGGAGAAGCTGGTCCATGGTCATCATGGCTGGAAGCAGACAGGCATGGTGCTGGAACAGTAGCTGATCTGTAGGCAACGGGCAAGAGAGAGAGAGACCCAGACAGACAGAGAAAGACATACAGGCAGAGACAGACAGACAGAGAAACAAAGACAGAGAGAGAAAACAAAAGCACCTAGGCCTGGCATGGACTTTTGAAACCTCAAAGCCTGTTCCTAGTGACACATTTTCTCCAAAAAGGCCACACCCACTCCAACGTGGCTACACCTAATTCTTCCCCAACAGGTCCAACAACTGGGGACCAAACAATCAAATATATGAGCTTATGGGGGCCATTCTCATTCAAACCACCACATCATTGCTGTGCCCCATAAGACTTCGTAGCCCTATTGCTGGCCAAAGGTTCCACCTCCTAACAAGAATAAGACAGCCATACAATTTAATTAAATATTTTATTTCATATTCATACATGCATATAGTACATTTGAATCCAAACTACCCTCCATTTCTTTTCCTCCAATTTGTTCCCATCCCCCCACTTTCCCCCTCTGAACTTCATGTGCTCTCTTTTACTTTTTTCTTTTTAAATTCAGTATCTTCTGATTCCATTTAGTGCATCCTATATGTGCATGGGTGTGGAACCCTCTCCTGGAGCATGGGTAGCCTGAATCCTTGGCTGTCCCTCTCCCATGAGCTAGAGGTGGGACTTCGTGATCCCCTCCCCGGCCCATTCTGTGATGTTGGCAGGCTTGATCTAGTACAGATCTGGTGCCTGCACTCACAGCCACTGTGAGTTCATGTGTCTAACAGTTACATCTAGTGAATACTGTTTCGCTGCAGATATCTGCCCCTCTGGCTCTTACAATCTTTTCACCTCCTCTTACTCGGGGAGGGAAGTTGGTGTAGTATAGATGTCCCTTTCAGACCTGAGCACTCCAGTCTCTTAGCCTCGGGATGTTGACTGGTTGCTGGTCTTAGATGAGAAACCTCTCTGATGAGGATGGAGTGACACACTAACCTATGAGTATAAAGATAAGAACTCGTGAATCTGGGTGGAGAGGAGGCTTAGGAGCTAAGAGTCCTTGCTGCTCTTTCAGGAGACTTGGGGTTTGGTTCTCAGCATCCACACAGTCATCTATAACTCCAGTTTCAGGAGTTCTAGTGCCCTCTGGCCTCTGTGGGCACCAGTCATGCATGTAGTGCCCCTGTACACTGGTACTACACTCAGACACATAAAATGAAAATAAATGAGACTATTTTTAAAAAAAACTCAGGGAGTAATTTATTACTATGCCCATTTAGCAAAATAATAGTACTAGGTTTTCCTCCTAGGAGCTGGGCAGCCACAGGGTTTTGGCACAGTTAATGATACCAGGCATGGGCCCATCTTATGGAGGGCATCTTTAAGTCCAATTTTCAAAAGTGTTTGATTCCTCTCATATCATTTCTGCCGCCTTTGCACCAGTGTGCATCTTAACCAGCCAATTATTACTATAGCTTGCAGGGTCCATAGCTGGGTAAGACTGATGGTGACCCGCCCCCCCGATCTGTAAAAGCTTCTAGCACTATGAAAGTTAGCCAGTAGGAGTGACCACATTTTAAAAGGAATTTTAGAAAAGGAAAACATTCAAAGAGGGACAACTATCTCCAAGCTCTGTGGCTAACTAGGTATTGACTTCCCATACTGGGCAAAGAGGTAAAGGGTACCAAAGCTTCTCCTGTCCGCCTCGCTTCCCTTTCCGCCTGCCATAATTTGATGCCACCTCTACACTGGGTACAGTTTCCTTGGTGATCTCCTGGCTTTGGGCATGCTGACATTGCAGCCACCAAGAAGCCACAACACATGCATGTTCCAAACACTGGGGACAGAGTAGGTCAGATCCTGGCCTAAGTGGATATTTGCTTGAAAAATAAAAAATAAATTTTAGAACAAAAAGAATTGAACAGAATTAGATGAAAGCAACAGAACCAAGTTCGGAGCTGGGAATAAACTGAAGCAACTTAATTCATTTACAGGAAAGAAAAAAAGGAGGGGTTTCTAGAGCTTAATTTGCCAGGGCTTTGGTTGGCTGGTATGACAAACGAGGGCATAAAATCCCAGCATAGCAGGGTTCACAATGCACACATCACCATGTTAATAGGTGTAGGAGGAGGGAAAGAAAAGGTATGGATTTGACAGGAAGGCTGATAGCAACTTTAATTTGCACTTTATTCTTGGGGACTCTGCTTCAGGCTCCTCCGATAGACTGATGTGAGACCTGTTTTTCCGCAGCTTGGAAGTTACTGAAGAGATAACACTTTCAATGATTTTCTTTTTGAGCAAAGCTTCTCCCTGGGAGATGTGTCTAGATTCCTCAACATATGTTCAGGCCAGATGCTAAGGTCCCATGATGGACTGTGTGGCTGCTGTGTGCATGTAGTTAACTCTCCGCAGATGTCCATTGTCTCTACAGCACTAAGAATGGTTTGTAAAACAGTCAAATGTTCACTACTTAGAGAAAAAAAGGTAGCTATGAGCTAGATGATCTGGGGTAGGGGTGAGAGATAGAACGGAAAGAGAGGGCGTGACAGAGAAGCCACCCGGCGGCTGACTCCACCCAGCCGCATCCTGACTTCACCCAGCTCAGGATGGTTCCTGACTGGCTGCTTCTGGCTCCACCCAGCCGCCTGCTGTTGATCTGTTGTAACAGGTTGGAGTTAGCTTTTAATTGCTGTTCACAGCACAACCCTCAGAGATGCTGCTGTGAGCCACCCAGCTAGAGCAGGGCACATTGAAGCAATCATTGCCTAGTGAACAAGAACACCACTAACTTCCCTTTAGAGCAAAGAAATAGCCAGAAGAGGCAAAACTGCGATTCTAATGTTAGCTTAACACTAAATCTCTCAGAGTAGTTTCAACGTTCTTTTTTTTTCTTTCTAAAATTAATTAAAACACCCTATTTCATATTATACACACATGTGGAGACATAGATTGGGCAGCCTAACTGAGGCCGATGCTGGCTGCGAACTGATTGTCTGCTCAGCTGACTTTGCACCTGCTATATGCCGCCGCTGTAACTCCTTCAGGGATGTTTTCCCGGAAGCTGTAAGTATTGTGTAGCTAATGTGTTGTAGGGCATCCTCCCCTGATGGCAGGTTAGAAGTCATAGATCAATAAATACCCCAGTAGGAGATTCTGGGTGTCAGAAACACCACTGTCATAGCCATAGTTCCAGGGGTTTGTGTTAGCTGCTTATACATGGAGCAGGTGGAAAAAAATCCTCACCACCCCCAGGATTTCCCAAGGCTGTGATGAAGACTCACTGGCAAGCACACTCTTCAGATGAAACCAATCACAGAACCATACCTGAACTACCTCCTTTAGACAGCCTCCTGGGGCTCTCGTTCTAGGCCAGTATCCACCCAGCTGGATCACCTCAGAGCCAAGCACCTGACAAATGAAAACCATCCTTGTGCTTCTGGAGTCCGCCCTCTTTCAAACCAGCTCTTCCCGAACTGCCCTGCCCATTGTGCCTCCCAGAAGCCACAATTGAAAGGCTTTTGCTCCTGCTTCCTGCTCTCTCCCTCTGCCTGCTGACCCACCCGCTCCCCCATCGTGGCCTGGATCTTTCTCTGAGTTCTGTGGGTGTAATAAACTGCCTCTCAACAGCAGTCATCTCTTGCCATTGAACAATAATTAAAACAAACCCCCATACAGTTTTCCAGTGAGTCTAGACCCCAGCCACCCTAAATGCCAATCAACTCCTTATTGTACCTCTGTTGACTTCCATACATCCCCTTGTCTCCCCAGTCCCCAGCTGGTAGTTTGCAGAGCCCCCTTGAAAACAATCCATTTATACTCAAATTTGTCCTCACAGATCATGAATCTATGAGGCCGACACAACATAGTAACCTATTCAGTAATCTATTCAGAGTTGCTATGACAGAGACTGGGCATCCTCCTCCTCCTCAGCTGCCTAGGCCATCTCCACAGAACCCTGGGGTTCCATAGAATGCAATGTGAAAACTACTTTATCTGTTAAAAGTTCTTGAGGGTTCAAGTAAAATACATCATAACCCACCCAAAAATATTGTCAGAGGGGAAGAAACGCAAATTGACATGTTATAAACTATAGCAAAATAAGAACAAGTGTGCCTAGTAACATCAGTTGATGACAGCCTGATTAACCACCAAGCAGATACACCAGACACACACCCACAGTGGAAGTCTGGTTGTTGAAACGCACTAAATAGGTCTTTCAGAAGTGCATCTTGAGCTAAGGAGGTAGCTCAAATGTAGGATAACACTTGCCTACTGTGCACAAGGCCCTAGGTTCAATTCCTAGCACTGACAAGAGTTAGCCATGATAATGCATTGTTTTCTCTGAAGGCAGAATAAGGCAGTAGGTGCTCCAGCATCTAAGCGTCTAATATATCCATGCTCCTCACTAGCACATGTCTAATACTTACGAAATAACCTTCTGCCAATCTCCCTGCTTATTCTGTGACCACATATTAGAAAAGCTTTTCTTAACGGGCTAATTGGCAGTGGCTGGGTAGCTATGAAATGTGATTTCTTTTTTTTTTCCAAAAACGTAGTTGTCACTAAGTCAAGGATGCCACTCTTTGGAATCTGCTTTGAAGTATGAGTCATTCCGAACATATTCAGTCTCTTAAGCCTGCTGCACCCAGGCTCCTTTCCTCAAGGAAAGTTATCTCGTTGCAGATAACTGGAGGGTACAGTTTATAATGGGAGGGTGTAAGCTGCCATATTAGCCAGGAGTCTTGCAACTGGAAATCCAGCACAACCTGGTTAAACTAAAGGGACTGTGTTGCCCAGCATCAGTCAAGGCCAAAGCTTTAGTCTGGCTCAATCAAGGGAACCGTACTGGTTTGGGCTTTTCTTTCTCTTCACTTTTTCCAGGCCTCATTTGAAGGCAGGCTAAAACCTCCTGCTGGCAAAAACCAGCTGTCAGAAACCCCAGGGGTGTGTCCCTCAAATCCTAGAGTCCCTCTTTCCTAGTTGTCCTGGTTGTAGCCCTGAGACTCAGTCTCACTTGACCCAACTTAAGTCATGCATGTGCCCACTCCTCTGACCAGTCACATGAATGTAGGGATGTGGTCCTCTGTTGGTCCAGTCTGAGCCAGTTGCTTACCCTTGCAGGAAAGGTAGCCACCAAGGAACATCATGCTATACTTACCACAAGGCCAAGTATCACAGGACCAAGAAGGCAAAAAGAACAAAAAGATTCTCTTAAAATAGGTGTGGTTCCTTGCGATAGAGGAGATCTAAGCATGTCTGTCGTATTCATGTATTCATGGCTAGGTGCTAGGGAAGACCCTTGAAGCTCTTGCTGGATTGTATGTGACTGAATTCTGTAACCACCTTATCGTGTTCATAAAGCAATGTGTATGTGCCAGGTCGCTGGCCGCTCATAGCCTCCAGGAATAAATAGCACCGTGTCTTTACTCCCAGTTACAAATGCCTAGAATCCTTGAACTGAAACAAGCAATAGGTTGTACTTAAGAGTTCTCTGGCTCTTAAGCCCTTGC
>JADRCD010222484.1:0-35667 GCA_019843815.1 Montemys delectorum | reverse complement strand
GGCCTCTGCTTCTCTACTCTTCTCCCTCTCTCTGCCTTTCTACAATAAACGCCATAAAACAAAAACAAAAACAAAACAAAACAAAAAGTTCTCTGAAGCTGGCCTGGAGGCAGTAGTCATTTTGCTGTTGGATGAAGGGGAATTTTAATCCCTTTGTTACTCTGCAGGGTCCCTTCGAAGTCATCTGTCTTTAATGAGTTTCACTCCAGTGATAACTATTGCTACTTGTGGGAGAACGTACATGGCCATGTTCTCTTCATGTGGTTGTTTCTGTCCTAGATTCCTCCAGTGACAAGCAGAGACGAGATGGTGGCTTCTCATGTGTGAATTTATGGGGAGTAGCTGAGGTGACACCCTGAATGAGCTACTGCTACCCGGGTTTTGTGCTCACTTCAAAGGCTACATTTCTTAGAGCTCAGCTAAGAGCTTAGAGAATCCTTCTCTGACTGTTCTAATTATTCTCTGTCTTAGCTTCTTATTTTTATGTGTGTATATGTGTGTGCATGTGCATTTGCATGTGTGTACATTGTGTGCCCTGAGCATCATCCTTTAGTATTCACCCACCACTTGTTGAGACAAGGTCTCTCATTGCCCCAGAATTTATCAGGTAGGCTAGGCTGATTAGGCAGTGAACCCCAGGAATCCTCCTGTCTCCCAGTGTGGTATTACAAGTGTGCATTACCATGAGTGGCTTTATCATCATCATCATCTTCATCATCATTAATTTTATGATTATTATTATCATTATTATGTATATTCTGGTACTTCAACACAAGTCTTCATATTTGCAAGACACTTTACTGAGTGAACCATGTCCCTAATATTCCTGTTTTTCTTAATAACACTAATCACTTTGAAGTTAGCATGCCAGTTGCCTCTCCCATTAGGATGCAAACAGTGAGAGTACCAGGGCCATGGATGTTCAGCTTCCAGGTACATGTTAGTACACTTGGTACATGTTAGGCACTTGGTGATAAATATGTACACATACACACACACACACACACACACACATACACATATATATATATATATATATATATATAATAATTTAAAATTTGGTGACTGGTTGGTAGGTCCCAGGTTACCTCCCGGCTTATGGTCTTTGCCAAGAAGAAAATCTACACGGAAATTGTAGAAAAGAAATCAATCAATGATCAGAGCATTAAAAGTGGCCCGTTCTCTATAGGCTTCATTTACTAAAACGTTGTAGGAGTCCATGCCTGAAATCTAAAAGATGGAAAAAGAAACAGGAGGCTGCTGAGTCAGCAAAGTCCGCAAAGGCAAGTTTGTTCCGCAGTGTTAGCTGTCCTCGAGGGTCAACCGAGAACCCCTGGCCCTGCCATCAGCAGAATTTTAGATGAGGTTGCACTGCTCCAATTGATTGTAGTTGCCTAATTTGATATGAAAGAACACATAATCCAGCCAAATAGTTATAGCATCTGGGGTGGCTCAGGAAGGCGGGGTGGCTTGTTCCGCGCTGCCGGCCAAGGACCGAGTACCATCAGTTCTGAGATTCTAAGGCCAATCCAAACCCTCTACTGGTTGCTGAGGCCAATCCAAACCCTCTACTGGTTGCCTGTAGGTTTGGATCGGTGGAGAATTCCATCTGTCAGGACATTTGCTGCATCATAACAGTTGTTGGATTTCCTTCAGGCAACAGATGAAGAACTCTGTCTACCGAAGCCGGCAGTCTCTGAATAGCCCGAGTCCCGGAGAAACTGAGATGGACCTTCTGGTCACGCGCGAGCGACCCCGGCGTGGAATCCGGAACAGTGGATACGACGTAAGTGTGTGGCGGACTTGGGCGGACAAAAGCTTCCCTGAGAAAGCCAGGGAACACAGCATTCCATAGTATTCCAGTTTACTACGTGGTTGGACAGTTCAAGATGCCCAGCGATGTTTTCTATGTAGTTGGGGGGGGGGGGGTAAGTGGTAAGGGGGATGGTTGTTTGCTGTCCTCTTTTGCAAAGTTTTGCAACACGTGAGAATGATTGTCCTTTCTAACTTGTGCTGTTCTGCAGTGTAATTCACGGGAAATTGCAAATGGCTTTAATCCCTTCCCCCTTACTAAGTAGAAACATGGTAAGAACTGGAGCAATGCATTAGTTTGTGGAATACTGGCTGTTTTTAATCGGTAACAGTCTTGAAGATTCGGATTTGTTTCTGATTTCATAACTCCTTAGTAAGCCATAGTAACAATGAGATGTCAAACAGTGAGCGCTGGTTCCATGTGACAGAGCACAAACCTGGGTTTAGAGATGTGTCCAGATGCAGACACTCCTCCTGGGGAGGAAGAGCAATCCTGGGCCAGCCCTCAAGATGGAGACTTCCTGAACTTGGAGTTGCACCCAGGAGCTCATGTGAATGACTCCACACTGGCAGTGGAGAGGCATGCTGCTCCTCTCCCTGCCTCACAGTTTCAAAGATTCTTGATGTAATTGCAGTTTTATTTAAAAAAAACAAAAAACAAAAACAAAAAACCCACTTCTTTCTTATTCCCTAAATATTTCTTTAATTACAAATTAATTGTTTTCTATAACAAGAGTAATAATTCAATATGTATAATTGAGAAGTGATGTTTTAAATAAGACACTTGATTTTTTAAAAACTATATCCTGCTGATTTGAAGTTTTCCCTTTTGAGATTCATCATTGTTTGGCATAAGTGCTTAAAATGGGCTTTTTAAATGGTCCAATTTAAAACAGGTAACTTGAATCTCTGATGATATTGCTTGATTGAACTCTAATGTGGTATTGATACATATGTTCATCTCTTTTCTCAAGTGCTGAACACAGAGCGCAGGGGCTTGCACTCACTCAACAAGCATCCGTCGCTGAATGACATCCCTGACCACTCATTCTTTCTCTTCAGTGACACGGATCATTCATTTGTTTCTTTGCTTGAGATTTTCATTTTACAAAATTCTAGACACTCTTACCACGTTATAATGTTATATCTTTGCTTTTCTGTTAAGCTCTCCTTACAGAGACATTTTCTCCTTCTAAGAAATAGTTCTGGGCTAGGGAGATGGCTCAGTGAGTGAGCATGTCTGCTGTCTCTCACCTGATTTTGGATCCTCAAACACCTGTGTTAAAGTTGGGCCTGGCTGCAAATGCTGTAACCTGAGCCCTGGAGGTCATTGGCCAGCAAGCCTAGAAAAGATACACCTCAAGTTCAGTGAGAGACCCTGCCTCAAAAAATAAGGTGAAGTAACTGGAAAAATTAAACTGGAACAGTTAAAGTGCTTGCCACACAACTGGGAAAAGGGAGTCAAAAATCCCAGAACCCATGTATATGCCCAGTAGGCATGACAGCTTGTCTGTGGTTCAGAAGGCAGAGTCAAAGGGTCCCCAAAGCAAGCTGGCTAGCAAGACTTGCAATGTCAGTGAGCTCTGGATTTGACTGAGACTGTGTGTCGATGAGTAAGGTGGAAAAGTAATGAAGAAAACTTCCCCACATCAACCTTGGACCTCCACAGGCATGTACATACATTGGAACACACATATACGTACACTCACCACATAGAAGTTACCCTCCCACAGATACACACAGATGAATAAACAGACAAACACATAAATGAAATAAACAAGAGTACTGGCTTTACAAAACTCAGCCTAAGTTTTAAGTTTTCAACTTTCCACCCCTGTTAAGAGGCCAAGAGCATCATTCCTAGAAGCCTGCTTATTTTGGGGGACATTTTCTTCCACTCAGACTAAAACATGATAGGTTCTTCAGTCAAAATAAGCATTAATAACTCTCATGTAACCAGAGTCTGGACAGAAACACTTTTATAGTTAGGGGGAAATAGACCAGAGGTCTCCCAATAGTCTTAAAAGAATGCAGCATATGTTTGGCCATGTAGCATATCTTTGAGCTGTTTGAACCTGTTTCTTTAGAAGGTCCCATCAGTAACCTACCTAGGATAACAGACTGCTCATACTTCACAGATGTGTGTGAGCATGTGCGTGTAGTGACAGTTTTGGAGTTTTGTTTTCTTTAAAGAACACAGAAACACTATAAGAGTGTGTTTTTGTTTTAATCCCAGGTGTGGGCTATAGGGCTGCTTCAGACTGTCCACAGCAGCTATGATTTGCCTCGTGTCTAACAGAGGCATGGTTTTGCCAGCTGCCAATAGCTCTGCGACTGTGTGACATTTGGAATTGGAAATCTGGAGACTTTTCAGGGGGTATATAAATGCAAGGGCCCTGTGAGGCGTGGTGGGTTGTTGGTTGTTGTTGGTTGTGGTTTGTTAAGTAGTAATGCACAAAGGAGAAACAAGAAGAAAAAGAAATTAGCTATCCGGACAGTGAAGGTCAAACTTGTCCCAAGGAACTCATGCCCTAGTCGACAGGAAGTCGTCTAATGATAAAGTCACTCCCTTTCTGACCCCTGACTTTATTTAGAGATCTTTTTCCTTTACTCTCTATCCTTTTGTCTCTCTTATATAGTGTTAGTGGGTTGGAAGGGTGGAAGAAAGAAGAACCCACAACGTAGTCAAAGACTGGCTACATTTGTGTACATGTGTGTGTATGTGTGTGTGTGTACTTTTCTATGGGAACTATGTGGTATCTTAACAAAATATTGTAAATTTATTTAGGAAAACTGCTCACATAAGAAATAATTGTAAGAATTTAGACTATGAACTAAGGTCTATCTCTCTTGTTTTTTCTTGACCCTTTAGTCATGAAAAGTAGTTAACCTTTCTTGCCTGCACCAAGTCCTATTCTGCTCACTTTGTGTGCTAATTAGTTGAATTTTCATAGTTTCCAGTCATTGTACCCCTTGCCCAGAAGAGAAAAGTAGGGCTCCGACTAGTTCCATAGTTTGTCTGCCTTCTGGAGTCATGCTCTTAACCACCATGTGAGATGGCTTCTAAATACACTCTTCCTTGCTATTTAGCTGATCTCACATAAGACATGTCCTGTATTTCTAAGCCTCTGTGTGAGACCAGATGCAGGCCTCAGAGGAATCCTTATGTAGAAAACTTAAATATAAATGAAAAGATCAGCAAAGAAAGAAGAGGAAGAAGTGAGTAATAGTTTTAAACAATCCATTTATTTTCCAAAAATGTCAAAGTACTGCTGGCAAAGACTCCATTAGCCCAGCAGTGAACCTGTCACTTGGTTGGAAATGTGCCAGTCTGCCTCCAAGGTCTGCAGATCTCAAAGTAGGCCAAAATACCCAATCCTTTCTGCCAGGTTAAGAAAACACAACGCTGTGGAAAAAAAAAAAAAAAAACAAGGAGATTGATTTAATTTTGAATTTATCAAGCGTTGACTACTTTAGAATCCCAAAGGGAAATCCAGCGTATAAAAATAAATGCATAAACACGCAAATAAGCAGGTGAATGGTGCTACACAAGCAAATCCTAGCCAGAGGATGGAAGACAGCCTAGGTTGTTTCCAAGTTCCCATAGCATCCTTCCAGCCCACATCCATCATCTAGGGGCTTCGTGTGGACCCAGAGCCCCTCTGGCTCTGCCTTGCTGCCCCTTGCAGCCCTTCCTTTGAGGATATTTCCATTCCTTTGTAACTCCCGCTGACCCTCAGGCCCTTCTGTACTAGGGACCAACAGCAGCCACACTAAGCTAGAGTACAGAGCATGGCATCCCTCAACTTACATCCGAGAAGTTTCTTCTTGAAGTAAATGATAATTAACGCAGAGACCCATGGCTGAACAATGTGCAGAGTGTGAGAGCCTTTGGAGCACTCAGCCCTAGATAGAAGGTCTTTACCAACTCCTTCTGCTCAATAGATAGCTTAGCAATCTGTCCAGAAGAAGAGGTAGAATGAGTACAAGAGCCAGAATTGGTAGATGATTCCTAGGAAACGGTGTCTCCCAGACACAGCAGGACTGATCCACATAGAACTCAACGTGAGATAACAGCATGCAAAGACCTATACAGCCAGAAGACTCTCCGTCATGAGAAGGGGAAGTAGACATAGTCCCACCCTCAACCAAGAAGCTATTTATAGTTGATACCTTCCGGGAAAGAGAAAGCAAGCTTTCTCCAATGAGTGTCACTGGGTATATCAATAACACCCCAGGCTGGCCTCATGCCCAGGAGGAGGAAGGAGCCACAAAATTGACACCATGTTTTTTTTTTCATTAATTAATTTATTCACTTTACATCCTGATCACAGACCCTCTCCTCCTGGTCCCCTCCCCACTCACACAAGCCCTCCCCCCCCCCTTTCCTTCTTCTCTGAGAAAGGGGAGTTCCCCCAGGTACCAACCCACCCTGGCACATCAAGTCACTGCAAGACTAAGTGCATCCTCTCTCAAAGCAGCGGCCCACGGTGGCTAAGATGGAATCTACAGGCAGGCAACAGAGTCAGGGACAGCCCCCCTGCTCCAGTTGTTGGGGGACCAAGCTGCACCTCTGCTGCACGTGTGTGGATGCCAATGCTTTTTATGCTTGCTTTTTGTTTGATTTTGGTGATTTTTGTTGTATTGGCTCTTGTTTGTTTGGATCTTCATTCTTGGTGGTGGTGGGGGGGTTGTTTGTTTTCTTGGGAGAAGGGAAGGGTGGTAGAGAGGTAGAGAGAGAGAATGAGAGAGAGAATGAGAGAGAGAGGGAGGAAGTGGAGTTGGATAGATAAGGAGGCAGGGAGCACCTGGGAGGAGTTGCAAGGGAGAAGAATATGAACAACATATATTAAATAAAAACAATTTAATAATAAATATAAAGCAAAAATTCCTTATATAGCAAAGAGCTATTGTATCTGAAGAGAGAAACCACTACAAGAGTTTGGGACTGCCATGCTATACAGCAACAATTCCCAACTTCCTGTTCAGTCCATCAGCCAGGACGCTCAGTGGCCTGACCTACTTAGCAGCCATTTCCTAAGAGAACACATGCATGGTAAAAGGATGAATTATGTTTTAAAAGATGCCCTAAACTGATCACTTTTAACAGGAAGAGTGAACTGCTGAACTACTTTTTGCTTTGAACTTAATTCCTCCTAATGGTAGGTAGGAAACAGAATATGAGGCTAAATGTAGAAAGGGAAAAAAATCTTTTAAAATTTAAAAAAAAAGAAAAAGCCTTTTGTCTTTTGTTTGTGTGCACATTTTCTGTGAATGGTGTATGTGTATGTGTGTGTGTGTGCATACCTGTATGTGTGTACCTGTGTGTGTGTGTACCTGTGTGCGTGTGTGTGCATGTGCATGTGTACCTGTGCATGTGCATGTGTGCATGTGTATATGTGTGTGTGCATACCTGTGTGTGTATACCTGTGTGCATGTGTGTACCTGTGTGTGTATGCGTGTGCATGTGTGTGTATGTGTGTGCGCGTGTGCATGTGTGTGTGTGTGTGTGTGTACCTGTGTGCGTAAGTCCTTGTACCCTTGTGTACTTGTGTGGAGGCCAGCGAAGGCTCCCGGGTATCTTCCAATAGCACTCTCCACCCTACACTCACCTTCCTCCAAGGCAGAGCCTTTCACTTGGAGCTCATTGGTTTCCTGTTAGGCTGGCTACCCAGCAAGCCCTGGTCATCCACCAGCTAGCCAGCAAGGCTGTCATCCCTGAACCTCCGCACCGCCTACTCCTTGCCCTGGAGTTATAGGTGCATGCCTAGTTCCCATTTAAGATGATTTATTTTTATTGTTTATTCATTTGTATGTGTGTATATTTTTTTGTGTGTGTGCATGTTTGTGTGTATCACTGCCCATGGAAGCAGGAAGAGGGTGTCAGAGACACCCCGTGTGCATACAAGGAACTGAACTCTGGTCCTCTGCAACAGCAGCAAGCCCTCTTATCTGCTGACCATCTCTCTAGATTTCTACGTATACATTTTACTTAAAATGTTGATTTTTTTTTTCCAAGCTGGAGAGATGGCCCAGCAGTCTGCAATGTGCATTGCTTTTGCAGAGGATGGGGGGGGGAGGGGCTGGTTCCTAACTCCCACACAGGATGAATCACCACCACCTGTGCCTTCAGCGCCACAGCGTCTGACACCATCTCTGTTCTCCCAAGACACCTGCGCTCTCATGACAGATCTAACACACAGACACACGTAGACATATAATTTTTTTAAACATATTTTTTAAAAATCCTTTTTAAGGCTTATCTTAAAATAATAAAATGTTATTTTTCGAATGAAAATCATGTAGGAAACAATGAATCCATGAATGAAAGAAAGAGAAGTGTCCCACCATGATGCTTGGGCAGCACAGTACTGAAATGATTTCTTCCCGTATACCCAAATCACTTACCCCAGTGTGTGCAGACAGCCTATGTTGTTCTAGAGGTCTGGGAATATTCCAACCACCTCCAGGATTAAATGTACACTGACTCAGCTGGTTATTTTGTCCCTTTTGGGGGATACTTGTTTCTTTGCTTTGCAATACTGGGTAAGTAACCAGGGCTTTCTGCGTGCTAGCTAGGCCATCATTCTACCATAGAGGTACACCGCCAGCCTTAAGCTGCTTTTGATCATATTAAACCCATCCTTCCCCCTAACTCCTCCCAGATCTGCCCCCTATTCCCCAACCCCGCCTAACTTCTTGTTCCAATCCAGTTTGTACCACCCGTATAGACATGGGTGTGAGGTCATTCCGCTGGAACATGGGTGACCTACCAGAAACTATCCTTAAAGAACACTGACTTTCTTTACCCCAGAAACCACCTGACGTTTCTGGGAGTTTAAAGAAAATATGACAGAAATGGAAACAGTTCTAAGCATTGACCATAGGGAGCCTCTGAAATGGGTGTTTGAACCACAGCTTTGAAAATGAATATTAACCCCAGAAAAATAATGTCATTGTTACCGGCGGGGGGGGGGGGGGGCTGGATTGGGTTAGTTTTCTCTGCCAGTTAAGGAATTAAAAAGCAGGAAAAAGATCTTAACCACAACAGGTAACAGCAGGGAAAATCTCAGACACAGCAGGCAAAAATCAACAGATAAAAACCTACTTCTGTTAACAGTGGCAAGGCACACAGAGAAAGAGCCCCTGCAGAGCAGGATGGGAGGGGGGACTCAGAAAACCAACGTCCAGTCCCTCCTTGAGGCCTGGGGATTTTTTAAGAGTCTTTGGTGGCTGGAATTGGGTCTTCTTCTCTAAATTTGGTCAGTTTAAACAAAGGCAAGGAAGCTGATAGGCCTAAACTTCGGGTAACCCTGTCCTGGTCCGGCTCTGAACTTGTTAAAATCATCTGCTGGCAGGAGCGTCCTATTGGTGGGAGGAAAAAGCTGCCAGGCCATTGTCTCAAGCTGCCAGGACACTGTCTCAGATAAGGAATGTGAAGAAGAAGCTGGACACTTGCCGTCTTTATCATCTGTCTGTGGCCCCTCCCCCTGTCTGCCTGTCAAGGATCTGTCTAACTCCCAGTCCCGTCTATAAGCTATTTCCTCTGAGTTTCTCTCAAATTCTTCACCTGAAGTGCCATACACTAGAACTCTAGGTGGCCTGTGATGCACGAGGGCTTTACTTGTGACATTTTTACTTCCTGGTGCTCATAAAACAGTGTGTACTCAGCAGAGCCTGTATTTCAGACTTTGAATGTTGATCTTTTCCTGGGCTCATGATATATGGTCTGAAGTTCCCCAGAATGCTGGGCAACAGCTCTGATCCATTTTTAGACAGCACATGATCCCAGTAGTGAGCAAGCATACTCTACAATGTCCCCTGTTGCCAGTCTTTTGGGTATATTATGTTTTGTGCTTTTGTGCTCAGTAAATATCCATGAAATAGTCAACTTCCTTAAAAGCAGTCTTCCTGTTGCATGGTTTTGCCCATCTGTAGGCTAGTGTAACTGTTCTGAGCATGTTTAAGGTAGACTGGGTTATGCCATACTATTTGAGAAGCCATATTTATTAAACGCTTTATGAAACTGGTATATTATCAACTTATAATGGGTTTACTGAGACTTAAGCTAAGGGCCGTTTGTGTGTGGTGAGCATTCCTGGAGCAGACCAACAAATTCACAGCTTAAGAGGTGAGCAGTAGGTTTGAAAATGTTCCTAAATACGACTGGTCCCTGGGCACCTATCAGAAGAGGCCGAATCACAGTCACCAGACCTTATTCCAGAGGCATGTTTCAAGAAAATGTTTTGACAGACCACAGCTGTAGCGGGTCATTTGTTGCCTTGGTGGCTGAAGCTGAGGAAACTCTCTCCTAGTCGATTGTCTTCAAGTGGGAGGCTTCTGCAACATTCTTAGTTGAGCCCCTCTCCTTTGGGATGAATTAGCATTTCCAGGAGTCAGAGCCTTCTGGAGGCAGGGAGTCCTGCCTTAGGAATACCTTTCTTCTTGCCTCAGCTCAGAGCTCTGTGTTCTTTTTTTTAATGAGGCTAATCCCTTCAACAAACTGCTGCCACACCCCTTATCTGCATCTTCAAAGTCGCACTTCTCATACATTTTTTTTTCACTCCATTTGTTGTTGTCTCTCACGGGGAGAACTGCATCAAAGCCGTGAACAGTAGTAGCCAAGACAGCCTGGAGAGTGAGCGTCATCTTCAGATTCCTCCAGCAAACACTTCGGTCCCTTGCTTCTGAAGTCAGCCTCACTCTTCAGAACCTGGGAAGAATTCAACCAGACTCCTTGCCAGGGTGGCGATAAACGGCCTCTGCCCACTTCCCGGTGGAGTCCTTTTTCTCATCTGAAACTATCTGAGCTATGACCTCCACTTCATGTTCCTCTGGGCACCAGAACCCCCCACGTTCCCACCAGACTGGCCCATTAGGTTCTGCTTACAGCATCCTAGGGCTTTTCTAGTCTGAAGTCCCAAGCTCTTCCACATTCCACATGCAAACCAGTTCCAGAGATCTGAAGACCATGTGGTTGGGTTCATCTCAACAGTGGCTCCCCTTTAGTTCCCAGGTTTCCATATTAGTTACTTTTCTTAAAGAAGGAAGTATTTATTTCGGCTTAGGCTTTGAGAATATATATAGTTTGTGAGAGCAATGATGGCACGGTAGCAAGCGCAGAGAGACATTAATGCTTAGCATACTTTCTCCTTTTCTTGTCTTTTGGGGCTCGAAGATGGCACTACCAATATTCAGGGTAGATCTTCCCTGCTCAGTTAGATCTTTCTAGAGACACCCTCGCTGACACCCTCAGAGTCACATTTCCATGATGATTCTAAAGCCACTCAGTCCGACAGTGACCCGTGGCTCAGAGCTCATCCCCAGATGATAAAGCCTGGATACATTTTGTCTTGTGTAATGGGTGTTTATGTGAGCAGCCACGTGCTGACAGGGTTGCCAGCTCCCTTTGTCACAGGTGAACAGTGCTTCCTAGAAGGAGCCAAGAAATGGAATGGTTCTTTGGATAGATTGCATCCACATAGAAGGGGATAAAATATGAAGGGATAGAAGGTGGAACCCTTCCCTGACTGTTTGCAGTAGGCCATAGCAACTTTGTGGGGTTCTAGGTCATCCTGCTCTGAATGCAAAGCATTCTGGCCCCCAACTCCCTCCCTCTCTCCCCGCATCTTCTGGCTCTAATAGAGACCAAGGCAGATCACAGGCATGCCCTGCAGTGTTGGAGAGATTCCTGTGGAGGTTCAGTTAGCTTTTTTACTTCACTGGGAAGCAAAGAGCTAGATTTGGAGTTTGCCCTTTCCTCTGACTGAATGCATCCTTCATTCCAGAAGTAACCTGCATGTTTCTCCCTTAGCTAGCTTCTCTTGTGTGGATCCCTATCCCGCCTAGAACTTTCCTACGTAGTCTCCCTTCACAGCATTTAACTTCTTTTTCCCACTTCTGCCAACAAATCTACACTGTAATGGCTTTAATTTGATATATTGCCTTAAGCTCATTTACAAAACACTGTATTTTTATAGGGGCTTGCAGTCTGAAGGAGATATCTGATAAGAGGAACTCAGACTCCCTAGGAGACCCCCCAAGGCAGAGGTTGAGATACTTGATGATAAATGAGCTATAGGCAAAGTCCTCATCTTATCAAGCTGTTGGCTGTCCAGGAAGATGTTGACCTTACCAAGCTGGAAGCCACTTAGCAAGGTGTGAAGATGTGGGTAGGAGATGTGATTCTTCACAGTACGGTTGTGGGGCAACAGGAGTGTGGGAGGAGCCCCGTGACTTTACTTACAATCATGGCTCTGCAGGCTCCATGAAGACAGCGTCCCACCAAGTGATAAGCCTTCCTTCTGCCAGGACCACTCAGGTGCTATCCACCTGCTCATTCTATCAGCTTCCCTGTGCTCTCGGTCTTCCTGCTCTTATCCTGGGCTCCTGTCCAGCCTTCATAGCCTCCCTCAGACTCTCAGACCTCACTGCCTGTTGGCCTTGGAGTAGTCCCTAAGGCAGTCTGATCTTTGTCAAAATGGCTGTTGTCAAAGGGAAGAAAGCAGGGCTGGGAAGAGTTGGAGGCCAGACCCTGGTGTAAATACTATTAGGTCTCAGAGGACTTTCCTTGGGGCATAGATGGCCCTGCAGAGTTGTATTGAATTTGAATGAAGGAGTTTGGCTTTATAGTCCAGTCACTGGGTATCTTTAGGGAAAGCTCCTGTTTTAGCCATGGATGATGATCCTAGAAAGATTATTTCTGAGGCTGACAGCTAGAGATGTACCTAGCACCTGGGTCCTCTTGTCCTGAGAAGCAAACCAAGTCTGCTAGTTTGTTCTGTGCCTATGTGCTCTTTGGCCTACCTGTGGATCCCTAAGCTTTTGGGGAGCCAGTGTCTGTTGGTATTCACATGAGAACACTCCAAGGTGTTCCCTGTCCCTCCCATTGCCCATCATACTTTTGTGGAGGAGAGATGAACAAGGTCTAATGCAGCCCTGGCTATTGTGGACCTCACTGATTCTACTGTGGGTAGCTGACCAGGCTACCCTCCAGCTCACAGATATCTGCCTGCGTCTGCATCCCAAATGCTGGGATTGCACCACTGTGCTTGCATTGTACGTATTGAGTATGGTAAAGCCATCACAGCCTGTGTCCTTTTAACTGATTCAGATTCAACAACATGACCCTCAAAGAAAAATAAAAAGTTAACCTACTGCTAAGAAATTATCTTTTATGTATATTCTATTCATCCCGTATATGTAAATTTCTTTTTCCCACTTGCTTTAAGACTATGCACAAGGCCATGTATGCAGTCCTGCATGGGTTATTTAAGGGATTTTTCAGAGGCTTATTAATTCTGCATGATTTTACCTCTTCCACTTGGATGAATATCTAAGCCCCATATGTGCAGTTCCAGTTCCCTCCTAGGTAAGGCTCTGAGAGGGGATGACAAGTCAGTTCTGGTGTCTATCCCAGGTTGTGATTAGTGGTTGAGAAAGGTACAGGTTTGCTGTGACAGTGAACGTGAGTGGGAGAGAAGAGGGTCCTGCAGGAGGTCTGATCTTCCCTGGATGTCCCTCAACCTCTGGCCAGTATAGTCACCGTTGTTTACCACCATTGACTGAGTGACCTCTACCACACCACACAATCTGGTTTCTCCTGTAACTCCCACAGCTTTGAGTCTGCATCTCAAGTCTAAGTTCCCTCAGCTCGAGACTTATGTGCTGTGGCTGAGCCAGCCATGCACAGGTAGCTGAAGCCTCCACCCCATCACCCAACTGAAATTCCCTGCCCCCGAGCAGTGGTTTCTTTGCTCTGTGTTTGCATGTGCTTTTTGCTCTGTAGGGAGTGTGTCTTCCTGCTGGCTTCATCTGAGGTTAAGACTTGGGGCTGGGTAGTTCTCATGTGCACTGTGGGGTGTTGGACAGTATCCCTGGCTCTACCTGGTAGCTGCCAGTAGCTCCTCCCAGTCATGACAACCAAAAATATCTCAAGACACTGTCCTACATACCCCTCAAGGTAAACACCCTGGCGTGGGCAAAACTTTCAGAACTTTAAATGTCATCTTGCTCACAATCTTTTCCAACCCCACCCCCATGCCTATCTTTGGGTCTGGCTTAGATGCCCATCTTTTTTGTCCCAGTAATACCTAGTTCTCAGCCCACAGTCCTTAACTCCCACCCCTGGCTTCCGCTTGTTGATTTATTTGTATTATTTCTCCATTCGACTCTTCAAGGGCAGAAATCATGTTTTATTCATTCCTGAAACCTCAGCACTCAGAATAGGACCAGCACACAGTAGATGCAGTGTCTCTATTTGATGAACAAATGAACAAATAAGGGTGTCAGCCAGAAGAGGTGACTCCTGAGCTGAGACTGGCGAAGTGGGCACGTTTATACCTCCGAATCACCTACGCCACTATCAAAGCTGTAAACACATGTTCGTGTACACTGCTGCTTCTACTCTGGTCGGTGGCTATCCATTCAGATGCTTTGGCAGAAAACCCAACTCAGCAACTGTTTTTAAAACAACAGGAAATGCATTGATACAGCAAGTCCAAGGATGGTATGATTGACATGTCAGCTCCTCCCTCCGCAGTGTACAGGACTGTGTTCCCTTCAGCATGGGCTGCTTCTCTCTGCCAAATGGCTGCAGAAGTCCCGGCTCTCATGTCTGCACCCTGCATTAACCAGCACAGCAGAAAACTTTCTTTTTCCCATTATGAAGCAACGTTTGTAAGTTTTACTCTGACTTCACCACCATAAAGTAAATGCCCAGTTCTGTGTCAATCATGGTGGTAGCAAGAGCCCAACACTGGTTGATTTACCCGAGCCAGGTCTAACCAGTGGACCTGACATGGGCTTTGTCCCTCTCTGAGCCACTGGCTGAGGCACAGGGTGTGCTTGTTTTTTGTCAACTTGTTACGAACCAAAAGTCACCTGGGAAGAGGCAAACCTCAATCAAGAAATTGCATCTGTGGTGGTTTGTATCTGCTCAGCCCAGGGAGTGGCACTATTAGGAGGTGTGGCCTTGTTGGAGTAGGTGTATCACTGTGGGTGTGGGCTTTAAGACCCTCACCCTAGATGCCTGGAAGTCAGTATTCTGCTAGCAGCCTTCAGATGAAGATGTTGAATTCTTCAGCTCTGCCTACACCATGCCTGCCTGGACATTCCCATGCTCCTGCCTCGATGATAATGGACTGAATCTCTGACCCTGTAAGCCAGCCCCCAACTAAATGCTATTTTTATGAGTTGCCTTGGTCATGGTATCTGTTCACAGCAGTAAAACTCTAACTAAGACAGCGTCCTTCAGATTGGCCTGTAGGCAAGTCTGTGAGCCATTTTCTTGATTATTGATTTGATGTGGGAAGCCCTGCCCCCCTGTAGAAGGGGCCACCCTGGGCAGGTGGACCAGGATTATCACCAGAAAGCAGGCTGAGCAAGCCAGTAAGCAGCACTCCTCCACAGCATCTGATTCAGCTCCTGCCTACAGGTTCCTGCCTTGAGCACCTGCCCCGACTTCCCTCAGTGATGGGACTGTTGCCTGGAAGCATAAGATGAAATAAAGCCCTCCCTCCCCAAGGTGCTTTTGGTCCTGGTTTTAGCACAGCAACAGAACCAAATGAGAGCACAGGAAGGCAAGGACAGATGCCAAGACTGTCACAGTGCAGGCTGTGTGAGGAAGGCTCTGCCCTAAGGAAAGAGTCCAGCACACTCCTCCATTTCTTTTTTATTATTATTATTTATTGATGCTTTTATAAAAGAATTGGATTTTTTCTTTTTTTCTTTTTCTTTTTTTTTTTTAAGATTTATTTTATTTATATGAATACACTATAGCTGCCCTCAGACATACCAGAAGACATACCAGAAGAGGGCATTGGATAGCATTACAAGTGGTTGTGAGTCAACATGTGGTTGCTGGGATTTGAACTCAGGACCTCTGGGAGAGCAGTCACTGCTCTTAACCACTGAGCCTTCTCTCCAGCCCCATTCTTCCATTTCATTGTTCCCTTCCATGTCAGTCTCCTCTTTGGGTGACCACTCAGGAAACAGCCAGCCTGTGGTGGTACCGGGGCACCAGGGTGGTACCTGTAGCCTTGGGAAGCCCATACTAAATTGGAAATATGTGCATCTGAGGTGGATTTGAAAGAGGTGGTACCAAAGATATTCTGTACAGCTATCTGACCTTTGTGAGGCTGAGGAGGAGGAAGAGCGTATCTGGGTGGGTGTGAGGACAGTCTGTCAGCCATGAAATAGTGCTGACTCACAGGCAAGGACCTCCCTGTCCCTTCCTGGCCTGCAGCAGCAGCTCAGCCTCGGTGATTAATCTCAAAGTAAAACTCAAAGCAGCGTCCTGTGATGCTTTCAGACCGACTCCTTTTTGAAATAGTCAACACTAGTTTTTGCCAGGTGGCTTGGGCTTATAGATTACATTCAAAGCTCATAAGCAACTCAGGGACTGTGCTGTGGTTTCTGGAGCTGAACGATATCCTAGCTGTGTGAATTTTGAGTTGTTGTTTCACCTGTCTGTTCTTTAGGGTACCTGTGTATAAAATGGGCCATGCATGTGGTCCTACCTCATGGGGCTACTGTGAGAACAAATGGGCTAATGCTGGTAGTGCTGTATGGAGGAGGGAGGCAGGAAATAGTGGTACCCATGGCTTTCAGACTCCACCAGGGGTGAGCGGTGCCCTGTCTCTTGCCTCCTTTCCATCGCACTGCCATAGGCATCTTTAGTCTGCTGTAAAATGTGTCCTGCACCAAGGAAAGGACTAGCCATACCCAAAGGCAGCCTTTGTGGGTATGGTGTGACTGGAGATGGGTTTGGTGATGGGGACCTCAGACTTTTCCTGTTACTCCAGCGCATGGACACACGAAAGGTGACCTCTAAGGTCACACTTTCCCAAACAGTGTGGGCCAGTGGGATATTTTAACCTCCTCAGTATTAAACCCCCACTGCACGTGAAGAACAGCAGGCTGTGGGACAGAAACGCTGGAGTCTGCCGCCTTAGGCTCCTGCCGCACGTTTGAGAGGTTTGCGTAGGAGCAGGAATGACAATGAAGGTTTAGATACCTCTGACTCTCACTGTCCTGTCTGTGAGGTTTCCGTTTTCACTGCTTGGGATTTTAAAAGTCAACAAGGAAACCGCATCCTGTCTCTTCAGCTCACCCAAAATACAGAAACCCCTCTGTCTTCTCACCCTGCGGCCAGGAGAGGAGTAACCAAGCTCTTCTTTAGACCCCAACCTGTGCCGATAAGGGCCAGTCCCGTTTTATTGGTGCAGACTCATTTGAGATGTGGACTCAGAAGGAAGTGGCTGCAAAGGCCTCTCCACTCCTCTGCCAGCCTGCCACCAAGGCAGAGCCCCCGGAGCTTGTTTTCCAGAAGTAGCTTTCTAAATATATCCCTGCTTCCGGCAAGGCAGGCAGCATGTGGGCCCGTGAGAGCCAGAGCAGGCATTAAATAGGGGGAAGCTGCCGCGTTTTGTGTGGGCCCCAGGACCATGATTGGCTGAGAGAAAAACAGACAGGGAAGCAGGTACATTTATCAGGCCTGGGGCCCATCTTACTAGCTACCATCCTCAGCCTGCTCTTGGGCCCTTGCCAGGCAGATGGAGGATTTGTGGAGACTGTTCTCCTGGCAGGGTGGAGCTGCCGGTTAGCACCAAGCAGAAAAAAAGAGTCGTATGGCAAATTAAGGGAGGGGGCACTTTTCAAAGTCTTGCGTCCTAAAATGCAGTGTTCTGGTGAAGCAAGTGTGGAAAGTAGAGACCTGTAAACCATTCCTCTACTTTGGGGCCCATGCCTGGGATTCTAGATTGCATGCTTTTCAAAGTTCCACTTGCAATATGACTGTCTTGTTCATCCTAAAACCATAAAAATACCTTCCCTGCTGAAGACCTTTAGACAGATGTTCTTTGGGATTTCAAAAATATTTTTGCACCGTTTCATTCAAGGAGTATTTATTGTGGTCTCACTATGTGCCACCAGGGGACTCAACAGGGAGAACGGCAAATCCCTGCCCTCCAGGATCTTGCAGTTCAGTAGGAGAACAGAATTAAAGGCACAAAGATGGACACGGGATGCCAGAGGGACACTGGAGGGCCAGGAAGAAGCTGAGGCAGTAGAGAACGGCAGGGGCAGATCTTAATGTCTTAACCAAACATAAAGGTCTCTGGGATGGTTGCTTCTGAGAAGGGACCTCACAGTGGAGAGCCACACACAGTAGCCCTCGGGGAAAGAGAGTTCCCCCATAATGGAAAGGCCCAGACAAAGACACTGGGTCGGGGAGCTCAGCAGTCATCAAATGTGTGTATAGCATGAGTCCTCTGAAGAGAGGAAGCCGCCTGATTCCATCCATCCTTTCCTCTTCATTTCCCCCACGTCTAATCCATCAACAAGCCCTGTTGGTCCTTTGCCAAAATGTCTGGAACTCATCAGCATTGTCTTTGCCCGTGACCACTATCATAAAATGCCCGCCATCTCTTCTTGCCTGGAACATCACAAGAGCCTCCTGAGCAACTTTCCATAAATTCCAGCCATGCCTCCCTCTGGCTAAGAGGTCTCTAGGTGTTTGCCATTGCCCTTTGGAAATGGTCCAACCTTCTTACTGTGGCCTTGGGGACCTTGTAGGATCAGTCCCAAGTCTGACCATTTGGGCTTCAGCCACCAGGTTCCGACTTGGTTTGCCAGTACACAAAATGGTATCAGTAGCGGAAGTTGGCTTTCTCAGAGCTTTAGGGACTCAAAGTCTTAGGTCACCAGGTGAGCAGGATTAGTTTGCTGTAGAGAGGGAGGGGTCTCTCCTTGGTGTGTGGATGGAAGTCCTGCCAAGCGCTCATGCTGTCTTCCTCTATGGATGTCTGTGTCCATATGCCTGCCTTAGAAGGACATCTGTACTGTTGATTTAGAGCACACTCAAATAACTTCATTTTAACTCAATCAATCTCTAAGACTCTGACTTTCCTAACAGGATCACATTCTGAGATCCTGGGGAATACCACTGCAGGGTATGAGTTTGGGGGGTCACAATTTAATTCCATAGTGCTTCGTTCTCTGTTGCACATTCTAAGCTCTTTTCCTGCCTGTGATGGTTTGTATATGCTTGGCCCAGGGAGTGTCATTGTTTGGAGGTGTGGCCTTGTTGAAGTAGGTGTGTCACTCCTCGTGTGGGCTTTAATACCCTAGTCCTAGCTGCCTGGAAGCCAGTATTCTGCTAGCAGCCTTCAGATGAAGAAGTAGAACTCTCAGCTCAGCCTGCACCATGCCTGCCTGGATGCTGTCATGCTCCCACCTTGATGATACTGGACTGCATCTCTGAACCTGTAAGCCAGCCCCAGTTAAATGTTGTTTTTATAGGGACTGCCTTGGTCCTGGTGCCTGTTCACAGCAGTAAAACCCTAACTAAGACACTACCTTAAGACTTTCTGTTAAGCTGCCTACAGTAAGTACATAGCCAGGCCCTTTGCCTTCAGGTCTTCAGAAATATCACCTCCATAGGCAGGTCTTCCTTGATGTTCCAGCCCCATCATTTTATTTATCTTATCATGGTGAAACTGATATATTATAGTAAACTGTTCATATCTGCGGTAAATGGGCACACCTCGTGACTACCAGCCCAACCAAAATACAGAACTCTCCTCCCTCCCCCTCCCCTCTCTCTCTCTCTCATGGGTTGTTTTCACTTTAGACCTAGTATGAGAAATACTCTGAGAACTTAGCTATGTTGTAAACATACTTTCTCGTCTGTTTCAGACAACCCAGAACAAAGCTTCTGGGTTGTAGAGTAGGAACATAGGTCTGACTTTTTTCTAAACTGCAGACTGATAAAGCATCGGACGCTTTCCCTCTCACCAGTGATGACTATTCAACCCTAATTCTCTGCCTCACCAGCACTTGTGGTTGCTAGACTGTTTTTATTTAACTTATTATACTGAATCTGAAGTGATACAATTTTCCCAGTTACTGATGATACCTGTGAACTAGATATTTTAATAATGTCCTTTGTTGAAGTATCTTTTCAAGCATATTATACCATTTTTAAATTGGATATCTCTTATTCATTTATAGATGTTATTTGCATATCCTAATATTTGCTAATATTTTCTGCTGGTAGATAGTCATCTTTCCATTAGTGTATTTTTTTTTCAAAACTAGTTATTAATTTTGTTGAAGACTTCAGGCTACAAAATATTCCCCAAGGCCAAACAGAAGGACTAAGTTAGTGAAATAGTTTCATAGGTCTTGTGAGGCCCCTAGCAGAGCTATAATGTCCCTCAAATTTGTTCCCAGGGGGTTTTAGAAAGAAACTGAGGTCAAGTGAACTTTTACCCACTGTGTAGGCAACCTCAGTGTTTGAGATTTGCTTATTCTTTGGAAAATAACATGTGGGGGCCAAGAGTTGACTCAGTAATAAGGAATACATTCTACTCTTCAAGAGGACCCAGGTCCAACTCTGAGAACCCACATGGCAACTCACAACTGTCTGTAACTCAGGTTCTAGGGGATCCAACTCCTTCTGACCTCTACAGGCATGAACGCAGCACACATACACATACATGTAGGCAAAATACTTCAACACATAAAATAACAAAGTAAACAAATATTAAAAGTTCTTTTAAAGAAAGAAAACAGTGTGGTTAGAACTGTAGGTGCTTGTCCATTGTGAGGGTACCACAGCATCCAAACCCAGGACCCCTGTGTTCAGGGAGAAAGAGTGGTTTTCATTTCTTCCATAGGTTGTAATCTACCATATGAAAATTCATAACTACCCCAAACCTTAAATATATGCATATTCTCTATACCAACAATTCCACCTGTGTGAATTTAACCTAGGGGTAAATCCATGGCTGTATACAAGTTTAATCATAAGAATATCTTTTATAGCTTGCTTTATATAGTGAGATATCAGATGACCACCTAAAAGAGTAGACTATATTATTTATAACCTTAAAACTCCATATAATATAGTTATGAAATTCTTTAAAATTATTTCTTATGAGTATATATTCATTACATATAATATTACATATAGTACTTATATATAATAATATACAGACACATAAATGTGTGGGGTTTTTTTTTTTTAGGCCTTACATGGGGCCTGGAGAGTTGGCTCAGCAGTTAAGAGCACTTGCTTCTTCCAGCACCCACATCAGATTGATTTAGAACCACCTGGACTCCATTTGCAAAGGTTCCAACACCCTCTTCTGGCCTCTGAGGGCACCTGCATGCATGTGGCATATCCTCATATAGACACACACACATGTACATAAATAAAAGTTAAATAAACTTTTTAAAACTTTACATATTTGTATCCAGTTACATACATGTGTATATAAAATCATAATACAGACACAGTATATTCTGAAAGAGTATCTAAACCAAAGAACTATGCTAACAGCAATAATTTGTAAACATCTCTGATCGTCAATTCGTATTCTTCATATGTGATATCCTACTCAGAGGTCATGTTGGTTAGTTTTATGTCAAATTAGCACAAGCTAGTTATCTGTGGAAAGGGTCTCTCAATTGAGAAAGTGTCTCCATGAGATTGGGCTATAGAGGAATCTTCTTAGCATTTTCTGAATTAGTGCTTGGTGTAGGCAAGCACTCACACCCACTGTGAGTCACACTCACACAGCTCACTGTGTGATGACAGCTCTGGGCAGATAGTCCCGAGTTACAACAAGACCAGGCTGAGCACAATCCGTGGAGAACAAGCCAGTAAGTGCTTGTTATTCCTTCTCTGCTTTCGGTCCTCTCTCCAGGTTCCTGCCTTGAGGGCCTGACCTGACTTCCCTTGATGGTGGATTGTAATGTGAAGAGCAAGCCAAGCAAACCCTTCCACCACAATTTGCTTTTGGTCATGATATTTATCATAGCAAGAGAACCCCTGACTGTTTAACTTCTCCCCGTTTTCTCTCCTTCACATGTCACGGCTACTTTTGTTCTTCTCTAGAAAATAGCCTACCTTAAAAACCTTACAATCCACACCTTTCCTCTCTCAAGTTTGCTGCCCCCACTTCCTGTTCTCTATTACAAAAGCCAGAGGATTTGGTGTCAGAGTTATGGGCCCCTTAGAAGGGAAGGCTGTCATGGGCAATATGTCATTATCTGTTCTGTCTGGGGTTGGGGGGTGGAGGTGTTGGGCATCTATGTTGTGTAACTTCTTTCATATGCACAGAAACATCTGGAAGGACATTTGTGAAGGTCACAATGTTAGCTGTAGTCATTCTGACAGATGACAATGGGTTTACTTTTCTTTGTTTGGCTTATCTGTGTGTTCTGCTTTCTATTATTATTAGCAGCCATTCCTTCATTGTTTTTTCTCCTTTCAGAATTTCTACTGAAGTATATTTTGATTAATTCACACACACAAAAAAAAAAAAATAGCTTCCCAGGATTTTTCACTAGAAAGTTGAGAAGTAAATATGCTAACTTGCAGGTTAAATAGGCTTAAACATACATTCTCATTCCCAAATATGGCCCCAGACAGACACTGCACTCCAGTTTGTCATCAGTCAGTGTAGGGAGGTTTTACTTTTGTATATCTAAGCATAAGACATCATAAGTGAACAGAAGGGAAGAGAAGGGGGCAAGGGCCAGATAAGCCAGTGATCATGGAACCCTCATCTGTTATATACCTGTGAGGCTAAGTAAGGCAACACATGCGGTAGACTCCTCAGAGGGTAAGCATAGCATAGGTCCTCAAGCAAATGTAAATACCCGCTATATGGATTTCTTTCACTTAACAGCTGATCAGTGGCCTCAGACATAGAGCTCTGGATTGAGGCCTATGGATGGCATAACCCAGACGGAACCCCAGAGGAGTTAGGAACCCCTGAGGAGCAGTTGGGAACGGTTAATTGCTTATTGCCAGATTTGCGGCCAAGCACTTGTGCTTATCTACTGATGCTTCCGTCCCCGTGGTCTCTGCGATAATCTTGGTAATTGTTCTATCTCTGTCTCAGAGGAGTGTTCCTGCTTTGGTCAGAGCACACACCTATGGGATGGAAAAAGATCTGTTTGTGTGTGTACAGTGGACGAGGGCTTTGTTTGACTTTACAACGCCTTATCGTTCTCGTCTGTGCAATAAAAATAATCATACGTGTTGATATTACAGTAGGTTATTGTAAGAGTAAAAAGAGTCAGTGTATACAAAGTTTGGGGAACAGTGCCTGGCAGATAAGCGTCTCATCACTGTCAGTTTATACTATTACTCTTGTTATTTATCTCTCCTATAGGATAATCCTTCAGGGTCAGGTCACAATTTTACTAATTGCTGTCTTCCTTTTTTTATTAGATATTTTCAACAAAAACAAACCCCTGTTCCCTCCTCCCCCTCCCCCTCCTCTCCACCCCACCCTCTCCTGCTTCCTGGCCCTGGTATTCCCCTACACTGGGGCATAGAACCTTCACAGGGCCAAGGGCCTCTCCTCCCATTGATGACCAACTAGGCCATCCTCTGCTACATATGCAACTGGAGCCATGAGTTCCCCCATGTGCACTCCTTGGTTGGTGGTTTAGTCCCTGGGAGCTCTGAGGGTACTAGCTAGTTCATATTGTTGCTTGTTCTTAGGGGCTACAAACCCTTCAGCTCCTTGGGTCCTCTGTACTCAGTTGAATGGATGTCTGTGAGCCTCTACTTCTGTATTAGTCGGACACTGTCAGAGCTTCTCAGGAGACGGCTATATCAGGCTCCTGTCAGCCAGCACTTGCTTGCATTCACAATAGTGTCTGGGTTTGGTGATTGCATATGGGAAGGATTCCCAGGTGAAGCCGTCTCTGGATTGTCCTTCCTTCAGTCCCTGCTCCATAGTTAGTCTCCTTCCATGGGTATTTTGTTCCCCTTTCTAAGAAGGATGGAAGCACCCACACTTTGGTCTTGCTTCTTCTTGAGCTTCAAGTGGCTTGTGAATTGTACCTTGGGTATTCTGAGCTTCTGAGCTAATATCCACTTATCAGAGAGTGCATACCATGTGTGTTCTTTTGTTACTGGGTTACTTCACTCAGAATGAGATTCTCCAGATCCATCCATTTGGCTAAGAATTTATGAATTTATGAAATTGCTGTCTTCTTAACACACCCTAAAAAGCAACTAAGGCTGAAAGCAGTATTTGTCTCATTAAAGCAAGAACAAGCATGGCCTCACTCTGCAGGCAGAGAGCTTGGAAGGTGTTTCTCTTCCTAGGTGGACATCCATCCGATGACTCAAAGGACTGTGGTGCTAGGAGGGCTGTGGCCCTTCCGAGGATGGTGGGAATGCAAGAGGCCGTGTCTCAGTTGGCGTTTCTGATGCTGTGATGGAACACCATGAGCAAGGCATCTTGGGAGCTGGGGGCTTATTTGCCTTCTTCCACTTCACAGCACTGTTCATCACTGAAGGACGTCAGGGCAGGGAATGTAGCAAAGGGAGTGCTACCCCCTCACTAACCCAATTCAGAGAGGTGTCCTGCCCACCACCACCCCCCACATTGCACAGCCCCACCCCAAGGATCCTAAAGAGGAGAGGCAGAGGAGGGTACATTGCTAAGGCCTGCATTCTTGCCCTGCCTAACACACAACTATAAATTCACACAATATATTTACTTTTCTGACTACAGTTGTGTAACAGCACCGAAAAGTGGCAAAATCATAGCTTAGCTCACCTCAGTGACATTAATCTCCCCCCTGGGAGTAATCTGGCACCAAATATCCATTATCTATTAGGGAGAATTGAAGATGCAGGGAGGAAGGCTATGTGGGGCAGCAACCAGCATCGATGAGCCGGGAGCACAGTGGGATATGCCCAGGACAACACGCCCACCTCCGGGCAACTTTGAGTGAATGGTTAACTGCTCTGGCCTCAGGTCCTCTCCTTTACAATGGAGCTTGAAGTAAAGACCCTTAGGCTTTGAGCTTCAATTCCAAATGTTCCCTGCATTATACAGAACTATTATTCTAGAAGCCGGATTCATTACCTAGAGGATATCTCCAAGCAAAATTTTAACAGTCGGGTTTGCTGGCTTTTAGAAAGCCCACTTTGCAGACAACAATCAAAGCCCTTTCTCTAAAACTGCCTCAGTGGCATGACATGTCCTCGTATAAAGGGATAATTTTATGTTTTATCCCATGATCTGCTTTTGCATATGTTAAAATAAGAAATAAAACTTGAGATTGCTTACTATAGTCGCTTGCTAATAAACCTAGTCTTAAGGTACATGGAGAGCCTAACTTTGATCTTGAACTACATACAGACAAGTTCTAACTTGGTGACAGGAGTAGAAGAGATGCCTAACTTCTTTTTCGTGCTGTGCGTATTTTCAATTTATTCACTAATGTGTATCTACTAAGTTAATACTAACAAAAAGTAAAAGTGCTTTTACAACACCATCTTTGTTAGGATTTCTATTGCTATGATAAAACGCCATGGTCCAAAGCAAGTTGGGGGAGGAAAAGCCTACACTTCCATATTTGAAGTCCATCATTGAAGGAAGTCGGGAACCTGAAGGCAGGAGCTGAGGCAGAGACCATGGACAGGTGCTGCTTACTGGCTTGATCATCATGGATTACTCAGCCTGCTTTCTTGTAGAACTCGTGACCACCAGCCCAGGGGCCCCAACATTAATCACTAGTTAAGAAAATGCCATATAGGCTTGTCTATAGCCTGATCTCATAGAAGCGTTTCCTTGAGGTTCCCTCCTCTTAGATGACTTTAGCGTGAGTCATGTTGACATAGAGCTATCCAGCACAAACATGAATATATCACAGCTCGGATTTCTGTGATCTTTGAGAGCAAGACTTGCCTGTGTGAATGAATTTCCCACTGATACCTTCCTACAGTGTTTATTTTGTGCAGCCAAGTACCTCACATACACAGTAATTCCAATTCCGGAGCACCTGTTTGGCTAACAGCAATAGTGGTGATGAGCGTGTTGTTGCTAGAGACTACCTTTATCATGTCTGTACCCTGTCCTACTGGTCTAAATCTTCACAGAGCCATTCACTGATTCCTTGTTCAACCCTCTGACAAGTAATGTGTCATCCTTTTACATATGACAAAGTGGAAATAAAGCAGCTTTCCAGTCTAGGACATCTCTAATGCCTTCGTTTTTTGCTTCTCCGTGCACCTTAGTTAGATCTGTCTCTTGTCGTAACAGTTGCTGTATCACCTGAGCCATCCTTGTCTCCTGCTTTTCGCATTCTAAGATTTGTGCATGGCCAGTGTGACAGTGTGCCTTAGAACTGGTAAAGAATAAGCACTCTGTACAGGCATTCCACAGAACATAACACACAATTGACTAAACATACTTTTATCAATAGGCAACCTAAGCTGACAGTCCATGTAGACTTCTCTGGGACCTAATGGGGTTCAGTTATTTACCCTGCTCAGTTCTGTAGCTACTCCCTGAATAACAGGGGCAGGTGAAAGAGAATGTTCTAGATCAATAGATCTCAAACTTGAGCAGACATCTGACTCTCCTGGCATGCTCATGAAAACAGGACACCGGGCCCCATTCAGAGCTGTTCATTCATGTCACATTATACTTGTAGATCATCTGTAAGTAGAAGGAAGATTGTGTTGCTCCCTGTGATAAATGGAATCAGGGAACCAGCAATTCCCTAACCAATGGCTGGACCTAGGCCCATTTATAGCAATTTACTGGCCTTTGAAGTATAGGCTACACAGTGTTCCAGATTCTTATACCCGAAGGCATCAAAGATTTTGAGAATGCGGTTAATTTAATCAGTGAAAGCCATTTCTCATTATTATGCTAATTAGCAAGTCTGCCGCACTGGTGTAGCTGTGGAGACCTGAAGACTACACCGGCTCCTGTAAAACCTAGCAGACAGTTCCTGTCGTGGGAATTCCTAGATAGAGCACATTGGATATGACTTAAGTTAGCACAGGCTCCTTGACTCATCAGTCCCAGCGAATAGTTTAGGATATGGGGAAAACACTTTCTTAACAACTCACTCTGTTTGATCCCACAGACTGAGCCTGAGATCATAGAAGAGACCAATGTGGACAGAGTCCATGAGCCCCGGGGCTACAGCAGGGCACGGCAGGTGAAGGGCCACTCAGAGACCTCCACACTGAGCTCGCAGCCTTCCATCGACGAAGTCCGGCAACAGATGCACATGCTTCTGGAGGAAGCCTTCAGCCTTGCATCTGCTGGCCATGCAGGCCAAAGCCGGCACCAGGAGGCCTATGGCTCCACTCAGCACCTGCCATACTCAGAGGTGGTGACCAGTGCTCCAGGGACCATGACACGGCCCAGGGCTGGAGTGCAGTGGGTGCCTACCTACCGACCAGAAATGTACCAGTATAGTCTGCCCCGGCCGGTAAGTCTCAACTCCTCCTCACCTACCATCTTTGGGTTTGCTCTCCCCAACTGGATTCCAACAGGGGGCCCAGAGCAAGGATTTGGGAATTTGGAGACAAGCTGTGCTGGAGTCTTTTCTCACACTTCACTCATGATCCACAGCCAAACCTTGTTCTTGAGGGACAGGTTCTTCACATTTCATTTTCTGCTATCACCCCTGGGTTAATCCATTCTCCACTTACCAGTAGTTTTCTCCATTCTCAAACATGAACCCCAACTTAAATGTCAAAAGATATCAAAGAACCCGGTGTAAAGGGTCTGTAAGAACATAGGATGTGAGCCAGGTGCTTGACCAGGAATCCCACCTCAACCACTTCCTGGCTTCGGAACTTCAGGAAGTTGCTCTAAGTTTCTGTTGGCAAGAAATAAAGAAATATGAACAATAAGCTACTTCCTGGTAAGAAGGCAGTCCCTCCTAAGTGAACAAGAGTTAATATTCGTATGCATTGTGCTGAACTGTGCATTGCTTGTATGTTACGCAGTCTGTGTAATGAACCTCTGAGACAAGTACAGTGTTATTCCCTTTTACAGAAGAGGGTGCCCAGTCCCCTAGAACCTTAAGTTATAGACACTTGGGAGTTGCTGTGTTGGTATTGGGAATGGGACCCTCATCTTCCAAACGAGTGTGCTCCTAACCACTGAGCCATCTCTCCAGCCCCCAGCTCTCAGCATATTAACCATTTTACAGTACACAGTTTGCTGATGTCATACACTTTCACATCCTTGTGCAACTATTTCTTCATCTTGCCAACATTATCCTCTGCACTCATTAAAAGAAGACTCCCTTGTCTTCCGTCACAGTCCTAGAAGCCAACGCTCTGCCTCTGTCTATACAGTAATCTTTGTCTTTATATGATTGGTATATTTCACTTAGCACAAACTTCAAGTTTTGTCCATGTAACATGTATCAGAAGGCCCTTCCTAAATTTTAAGGATGAATAATACTCAAGTGTACATACCACACTGTATCATTTTGTCTGGCAATGTGTAAGGACTTGAATTGTCTTCACCTTTGGGCCACAGTAAGTTGTGGCAATACTCACACATACCTCTTCCAGTTCTTACTTTCATTATTGTGGTTTCTACCCATGAGGAGGAGTACTGAGTCAAACAGAATTCAGTTTTCTACTGATATATTGTTTTCTGCAATAGTGTATCATTTTTCATTCTTTCCAAAAATGAATTTTTTTTATTTCTTCACATCTCACCGATATTTGTTACTTTCTGGTCTCTTAACAATAGGTATCCTAATGAACTTGAGGTAGGTTTCATTATGTTTTTCTTTTCTTTTTTTTTCTTTTTTCTTTTTTTTTTTTGTTTTCCTATAATGATACTATGTTAAGCACCTTTCCATGGTTTCATTTCCACTCATATGTCTTCTTAACATAATTTAAAACATATACTTTTAATCAATGCTCAGGTTTCAGGAATATAAATTTCTCATTGCCATCAGAGAACTTTGATGGGTACATTCAAGAAGCCCTGCATTCCTGGAAAATGTCAACAACTCTAAGATCACCCAAGTCACATTCCCAAAGGTCTGGATCTAAAAGGATGGGGAAAGTCTCACGTGGACTTACATATCTGCCGTTATAAATGCTTTCCCGTGCCATCATTCATAGTATAGCTTCCAAGGTCACAGTGTTCTGATGATGCACATGAAGGTAGCACCTGCCTACCCCATTGGGGAAGAGAATTTCCTTCCATAGATCTACACAGCACCCCAATCCTAACAATTTATATACCCCTCCTAGCTGACCTCCGGAAAAGTTCACTCATATTCTTTCTGCCACCAGCTTCAACTCATTGACTCATTTCCAGTCTCTTTATGACGCTCTCTCAACTTGACCACCTAAGCCCAAAGTGGAATGGCTCCCAGCAACCAAATGATCCTAGGAAGCAGTTCTGAGACTGCTGAGTGGTGGTGATAAGATTAGTTCCTGAAAAATCATTAGCACAGGTCTTGCACCTAGCAAACACCCTAGGCTTGTTGGTTAATAATCAGTGGACTGCTTGGCATGGTGCCAGCGCAGTAAATTACTTGACAGTGTTCATTGTTATCCAAATAGTTCTTCTGCTTTGTTGGGCCTGTGGTCTATGTCTCTTCTCAGCTTTCTGAACCCACATCTTCTGCTCTGTTAAGTCAGTTTAAGACACACCCTCGATGCCCCATCTCAGAGTCTCAAGCAAACTTTGCTTTTATTTGATGACAAGTCTCAGGGGCCACCGGGCTCCCCTGGCTGGAGGCTGATTCAAAGAACCCACAGTAGCTCTGGGCTTCAGAGAGAAAGCTTTAGATGATCGAGACAAATCTTCCAATTGGTGACAAGTGAGATGTTGCCCTAACCCTTACACCTCAGCTCAGTAAAGCCATTTAAAAACATCGTGGGACACGCAAACACTTTGTTTTAGTTAGGAGTTAGCAGTTATGCTGAGCAGGGCAAACCCATTAGAAAATGGGTGCGCTTTGTAGGAATGAAGACTGAAACATAAACCGACCTGAGGGCAAACCATCAAGCCAGAGCACACTAAAAAGCATCTCTCCATTGTCAAGGTTTCCTTCTCTGCCAAGCGCACAAGATTCTGGTCTCCAGGAAAGGAGAAAATAGCCAACAGTGTGCAGTGGGAGATGATGGTGCTTAACTCAAGACCTTGCAGAAGCCCCTGTGCTATGATAATGTGAAAATCAATGAATAAAAAACACAGTGATTTAGCAAGATAACCGTGATTACCTTTTGTCTTGCAAAAAGAGAGAAAGTGCTCCCAGCTCTGCCGGGGGGCTAATTGGGAGCTGGTGTTCTTGATGTGCCAGGGACAGCCTCCTGGCATTGACATCGTGGGAAAGGTTGCTGCTGGCATCTTGGGCTTTCTGCAGCACAGTTTGGGAAGTTTTGATCATATTTTACCTCTTGAATCTACAAAGAAATTGGACTCGACACCTAATGACCAATCCAATTTTGCTAGCAGCCATAATGGGTCTATGCCAAGTGGAATGAAAATATCCTACAACTTTCCTGCTGTCGAGAGAGTAAGGATTCTTAAAAAGGCATCGGGGTTGAAGCACTTTGCCCCCCAGACACTTTACAGAATAATTAACAGTAATAATAATAATAACACTTGCCATCTATTGAGTCCCCATTGTTGAATACACACAGATCTAAGTGCTGTGTGTAGACATGATCTCTCCTAATACATCAACCCTCCTAAGATATTGCTATCATTAGCCCCAAGTACTCAGTTAGGAAACAGGTTTGGAAAACGAAAGAAACTTGTCCAATTTCTAACAGTCACCCCTTGATGTCCACAGGGGACAGGTTCAAGGCCCCTCGGAAGGCAGCAAAAACTCCTCAATACTCAGTACCCAAGTCCCTCATTTGTAAATTTGCCTACACATATGCTCCTGTGTCACCTCTAGGTCATTTAGAAAGATATAACCCAGACACAATAGCTACCATCTCCCTTGTTTGGGGAATAATTATAAGAAATGTCTGTGCATGCTCAGTACAGACTCAGATTTCTTTTTGAGGACATTCCATCTGCAGACGTTTGAATCCCCAGTTGTGGAGTCTATGGACCCAGGGGCCAAATGAACAGCTCTTAATGGCAGAAATGGGTTAAAACCTATTGCTGTCTAACATTGATGCCCCCTTGCTTTCTATCCTCTGATTAAATGTGAACTGTAGGGCTGTCCTTCCAGCTCTGATGAAAACGCAAATATATACATGCTTGGTGTATGTTCTGCTCATAAGGAAGCTGACTCGATTTGGGGGAGCTTTTTCTATTCCTGTCACTGGCCTAGTAAGGGAGGCAAGTAAGTGGGTTTGACAAGCTTGTGTTCCCCCTTCCCCCTTAAAAACAGAAGAGTTCTCTCCCAAACCTTTAATAATAAATCATGCCAACATATCAGGCATGTTTATAGCCACCACAGCACCTGGATTTACGATATATCACATTGCTCACATTTCTCCAAATACATTTTGAATCTGTTCTGAACTTCCATCTGGTGAGGTGGGTGTCTTAGTCAGGGTTTCTATTCCTGCACAAACATCATGACCAAGAAGCAAGTTGGGGAGGAAAGGGTTTATTCAGCTTACATCCACATGGCTGTTTATCACCAGAGGAAATCAGGACTGGAACTCAAGCAGGTCAGGAAGCAGGAGCTGATGCAGAGGCCATGGAGAGATGTTCCTTGCTGGCTTGCTTGCTTCTCCTGGCTTGCTCAGCCTGCTCTCTTATAGAACTCAAGACTTCCAGCCCAGAGATGGCACTACCCCTTTGATCACTAATTGAGAAAATGCCCCACAGCTGGATCTCATGGAGGCATTTCCCCAACTGAAGTTCACTTCTCTGTGATAACTCCAGCCTGTGTCAAGTTGACACTCAAAACTAGCCAGTACAGTGGGTAAGGAATTGGAGGGAGTGGTCCCAACCAGTTACTGTTGATCATCCACTGTGACACTCTCAGGATCCCTGGAGGCAGGATCACTGTGCTATACTGACATAAGGCTCTTTGGCCTTGCTATTCCCTGAGCCCTGCCCATGAAAACTAGCAGAGCTCTCAGTGTTTGGCCAAAGTGTGCTCCACTTAACTTAGGAATGTCACTAGTTACTGAATCTACAGGAGGGCTACTGCATGGGAAGAGAAGAGAAAAAGCTAGAGAATGCCTCTCCCTGCCCACTGCATTAGTTACCATCATGTCACTGTGACCAAATGCCTGAGGGAGCAGCCTAAAGAAGGAAAACTGAACCTAGCTCATGGCTTCAGAGTCTGGCCTGTGTTTTGAGAAAAGAAGAGACTAGAGACAAGATACCCCCAGTAAACTACTTCCTTCAGCTAAGTCCTACCTCCTAAAGGTTCCATACCTTTCCCCTTTATTTCATATTAAGCTAGAAAGCTTGAGAACAGCTTTGAGGAGCTGGAGAGAGAACTCAGTGGTTAGGAGTCACTGATGCTCTTCCAGAGGTCTTGAGTTCAATTCCCAACACTCACATCAGGTAGCTCACAACCACCTAGAATCCCAGCTCCAGAGGAACCAATGCCCACTTCTGGCTTCGTTGGGCACCTGCATACCTGGGGCATATAGTTAGTCAGACAATACATACACACACATACATATGAATTTTTAAAAAATTTAAAAAATAGCTTTGAGGTTGGGTGGTGGTGGTGCACGCCTTTAATCCCAGCACTTGGGAGGCAGAAACAGGCGGATTTCTGAATTCGAGGCCAGCCTGGTCTACAGAGTGAGTTCCAGGACAGCCAGGCTACACAGAGAAACCCTGTCTCGAAAAACAAACAAAAAAAAAAAACAGCTTTGAAATCGGGGTGTGATTCTATTCTCTTCTATGCCTAATGGGACAGAAGGCAGGAGATGTTAACGTAGCTGAGGCCAAGAAGCTGTGAAGGATCAGATTTAAAGCCATATCCCCTGTACTGCCCACCCCCCAGCTCTGAATTACAGACAGTGTGCTTCATCAGCTGTATGACTTTTGACATGTCAGTTGACCTATCTGGGCTTCAGAATTCTCACATATTGAAATAATGGAAGTGGCCTCAATGTCTCTTGCTCTCTTTGTGGTAGGGAGCTTGGACAGTGCTCATCCATAGCTCTCAGGCTGGGCTCCATCCATTGCTCTTGCTTGTGATCAAGATAATGCCTACCAATAAAGGGGATTCCTTTAATGCTCAACAGAAGTTCAGGACTTTTTATCCTTTTTATCAAGTATTTTAGTGCTTAACTATTAGACAGACAGCACGGGAAGCTTTTTCTTGGCTGGCAAACTATGTTGGGTACAGAATTAGCCTCCCAAGAAACAGAGATAAAAATAGATGTCTGCCTTCTTTGCCGAATAGCATCAGAGACCAGAAGAGACAGAGGGGTTGCTAACCCCTTTATTTGGGGAAGGGAGCACTTCACTTGTAGAACTGTTAAGAATTGTGGAAGGTACGGCTGGGGAGACATCCAGGACAATGGTTTTCAATCCGTTCCAGGAGCTCCACCGAGGAGCCATCGTGAAATAAGGGAAGGGTCAAGTCAGATAAGCTGCTTCTGTGTGCATCTTAGGGTCTGTCAAAATGGTGTCACAGATTTGTGAAGATGGCCCGGTGGATAGAGCACTTGCTGTGTTCAGTGGGAGACTCTGCCTAAGAAGATAAAGTAGGAGCAATGTAGGAAGTCGCTCAATACCATTCTCCACCTCTGCCCTTTGTCAGGCCTGTTCAGCCCCTAACTCTGTGTCTTTTCTTCTTATATTTTCAACTTCCTTCCTTCCTTCCTTCCTTCCTTCCTTCCTTTCTTCTTTTCACAATTCATTTTTACTGAGTTCCTCAGTTCTGTTTCCAAGTTTCCTAATTCTCTGTGTATTCTTAAAGCACACTTTAATTCCCTGACAACTGAGTGCTTTATCTCAAGAACCCTGTTTTACATCTGGAAGTTGTTGCTTTTTGAGTATGCTCTATTGTTCCTAGTGACAACCCAGTTTTTTCTGTTACTACTATTTTTTTTTGATTGTGTGCCTAGCCTTTAACTGCTGAGCCATCTCTCCAGCCCCAGTTACTACTTTTTAAAAATGTATCTTTATTTTAAATTATGTGATATGGGTTATGTGAGAATGTGAATTTGTTATACATGTGAATGCAATTCCCATAGGGCCAGAAGAGGGTGTTAGAGCTGAAGTTACAGGCAGTTGTGAGCTGCCTGATATGGGTGCTGGGAATTGAACTTGGAGCCTATGGATAGAATGTGCTCTTAACCGCTGAGCCATCAGCCCAGGTCAGTTAATGCTTTAAAAGCCTTTGTTATAATGTTATTTTTTGTTTTATGTCTGGACAGCTGAAACGGGAAGGCATTTAAAGGTCTGTGTCTGCTTTTGGTACGGACTTTCGTTCTACCCTTCTGGTACATTTCATAAGCTCCTGATCATAGTACAAGCTCCTATTTAATTTTTAATTGTGCTAAGCCTGTGAGCCTACTTTGGGGAAACCTCACTCCAAAGAGAATTTCCAGGTGTTCCCATCTAGGCCTTGGAACCTCACCAGTTCTGCTCCCAGGGAGGGGCCAAGGGTCTCCAGGCATTTGGATATCTCAAGACTGCTGCCTCCGCTCGCCCCGTGCAGAGGCCTGATCTCCTATTCAGACTTCGGGCGGCCCAGTTTGTCTTCTTGGCAGCCACATCTTTTGCATTTGCTTCCTGCTCACTATTCCCACATCTGGTGTCAGCTCACAGTTTTAGTTCGCTGAGATGCAGGGGAGGGAGGATGCCGGGGGTTGTCCTCAGAGATTTCCCTTACAGCTCAGGATTTTCACGGTGCATTTAAAAAGTGTGTTTTCTCTACGGCCTCACTGCTATTATGTGGGTTAGCCCTGACGGGTAGATCATTTGTTTGTGGTGCTAGAGGCGGGCAGGAGACCTCTTTCAGCTCAAAGAATCCTGGAGTCCCCTTGCTACAGCATTTTATCCCGAAGCTTTGGGGTTTACAGGCCTGGCGTTGTGTTCTGTGAGAGTCTGGATAGCAAGCACACTGCCCTAAAAGGACAATTTGAGCTTTGTCTACGAGGAGAGCATCTCTAGATTTTCCTCTCACTACAGTAGGCCTTGGCCTGACCCTCTCCGATCCTGTCTTGTCTGTCTGTCTTTTAGCATCTCACACGTTGATGAAAGGCTTTGCTTTGGTGATAGTGCCCCTCCCTTCTCTGGGAAAGGTGCTTTTGTACGTTGCAAAGCCTGTGCACACACGCGGCCTTGCCAATCTTCTCAGTAGCCCTCTCAGCACAGCATCAATGGCTCCACTTCAAAAGAGGACATTGAAGTCCACAGAAGTCACTGGTCTTACTGAGGAGTTTAAAGTCCGCTCATCAGATCCTCCTGCCCCCAAATCCATTCCTTTCCCACACTAAGTCTGCACTCCATGAGAAAGGAAGCCACCTCCAATGAGTCATTCATTCCTCTTCCACTCTATCATTTATTGATCTTCTCGTATGTATCGGGCACTGTTCCAGGCATGGAATTACTGACAACAGAACCTTGCCCTTTAAACCTCAGATTGCAGTCTAGCTGGTGGCAGATAATAAATAAGCGAGCAGCCATATAATTTAGCCAGAGAGCAGTTATTTCTTTAGACAAATGAAAGAGGCTTCTAGGGGATTATGAGACAGGATGGACAGTGTGAAGGAAGGAGCTACGGGCAGAACCAGGAGAAACTCCTGTAGTATGGAGTGCCAATACTGTGTTTTGTGTTGTGTTCTAAGGAAGGTGTGTTCTAAGGCTACTGAGGGGCTCTGGGGCTGCAGGGGTCTGTGCAAATCAGCCTTGATTGATGAGATTGCATGAGATGAGACCGGGGACTGCCTGAAGGAAGAGCTAGGGAAGTCCTGTGAGGAAGGAGAGCCTGGCCCTCAGAGGGGTACTTCCTCTGAGTAAATTGGATTTCATCAACTCTCTCTAATTTACGTGTCTCTTCACAGGCTTACAGGTTCTCCCAGCTTCCCGAAATGGTCATGGGCTCTCCCCCACCACCTGTTCCTCCCCGAACAGGCCCTGTGGCCGT
>JADRCD010222483.1:0-40921 GCA_019843815.1 Montemys delectorum | reverse complement strand
AAAAAAAGCATGCTGCTAAATACTCCAGATTCCACTGGAGACCATAAATTGACCTTGCAGATTCCAAATCAATTCTTGCATCCAGTGTTGCCTACATTCTAACTCGAGAGGAGGTCATAAGCAAAAGCCCAGAATCATATCATAGTTAACATATCATATCAAGTGTTAACAGTGTTATTCCAGTGGGGAATAATGTAATGCAAAAAATGCCTGTAGTATGCAGTTGAAAATAATTTTCTTACGTGGGAAATGTTTAGAGCAAAGGAGCTTAAGCTCTGAGACGCCAAACGACTTGTGGTGGGACAGAGGTTTGGAAGGCATTGTAGGTTCTTTACCTAAAACTATAGGTTCTTTATCTTTTGGGGGAAAAAGTATTGACTGTGAATCTTGCCACCTCTCATTTTCTCTAGACTGGTCCCCCACATCCCCACACTTTCTTCTCCATCCCTGGATCTTACCTGGATCTTATCATTTTGCATTGAGAGTTCTCCCCTGAGACTTGAGAGTAGCAGTGGATAATAATAATAATAATAATAATAATAATAATAATAATAATAATAGCAATAACAATAATAATTATTTTTATTAAGAGTTTGGACAGGAATTATAGCATAGCTGTGGAAATTCTGGGAAGTTAACATATCTGAGTCTGAAGTCTGAATATGGAGAGGGCAAGGTCTTCTTTGGCTTTTATTTGGCTCTTTCTAAGACGCCTCCTACTAAATGCACTCAAATTTGTCTGTAGTTGAGAACAGACAAAAACTTAGCCCTGACTCTACCTTCAGAGTTGCTTCTTTCCACAGTTCTGCCTCTCCAGAAACAGGCAGTTGGCAAGAGAACAGGAATGGGCACAAAAATTCTGGTTTCTCTCCCTTTTCCATCACTGCAATGTGCCAGTGCCCAACCCTTCACCTCCCAACATGGCTGCTACAAGGCACTACCTTGCATGAGGAAAAGACAAGAAAAGTTAGAGACAGAAGCACACAGACACAGACAACCTGCCTCTTGAAGTGAAACAAGCACTCTCAAGCACTGGTGTAGTTCTTCAAATCTCAATAAATTAAATTGTTTGTACAAAAGAAGAAAAGATTTTTAAAAGACAAGAGAGAAGTAAAGTACAACAAAAGGTTTGCTGTACTTCCTAGAAAGATGGAAGTAAATTTAATTTCCACAATAATACTAAAATCAAAAATGAATGAGGATTCTTTTCAAATCATGGAGCCTTGTGGAACAGGTTCTGAGAATACAGAGAGGGCTCTAGTCAGTAATCAGATGAGGTACACACTGACCTGAGAATATGAACATACAGAGAATAAAGATAGCGCTGTCAGCCACATGGCCTTGGTGTTTCGTGACTTCTCTGCTTCAATATGCATGTATTGTTATAGTGCAGATTAAGGGATTCTGTGTAATTTTCAGACCGTTTTGTCTAGGATTCTTCAGCTGTGCTCTTCAGTGTGTAGCTACACCCATTGTGTGTATTCAATGTATTCAGTGGAGACACCCATTTAACCCAGTGAGTAGTCATTTTGTGTGTCAACTTTTCCAGACAGCAGATACCCAGGTATCTCCTTAACACAATTTCTAACTGATTCTGTGAGGCTGTATTATGTGGGCAGCAGTATTTGAATTGGTAGATGGAGGAAAACAAACCGTCCCCCTAGGTGCATGTGAGCATTATCCAATCCACTGGAGATATTAATAAGTAAAGCAAAAAGATATAAGAAGGAGGGACTCATATCTTTGCCTGCATGCCTGTTTGAGCTGGTTTCTAATTCTTCTAATTCTTCTTGGTCTGAGATTACACCATCAGGATTCCAAAGACACATAAAGAGACTTCTCACCCTCAGTAATTGTGTGAGCCAATGAATGTATATACGTAGTATATATATGTGTGTGTGTGTGTGTGTGTGTGTGTGTGTGTGTGTGTATACAACACTTATATTTCATATATACATATAGCATATAACTACTATTCTCTTGAGAACTCTAATACAGAATGCTTTCTCTATATCCATTCACTCTCAACCTTCAAATTAAGGGTTTCATATGTCATGCATTCATTGAGTATTCACATATTGAATGTCTATTTTACATTTTCTGTGTGCTCTAGATATACATAACTGCCTATATAACATGATTAACTTGTGTATCTCATAGGCATTTCAAGCTGATTCTACTTTCAAATTAATTTCTCTCCTATGCTTCTGTTCTTCCAACTCTTTACACATCAAATAAATGCAAAAACATTGACACTTAGATAGTCCAGACAAAAACAAGGTGGATGACTCATTTCTCTCCCGAAGATTATATGCAGTACTTCAAGAAGCCTAGATGGTTAGTTCCTACATTCAACTGCTCTCAATGACGTTTACCTACAGTAGATGTGACCCAGTGAGCACTAATGAATCTGGGAGATCCTCAAACTCGTGACCCTGGCATTGTGACCTTGATTTCTCCTCCTTCAACAATAATTTTTGTTTCCACTCATTGAGAATTAGAACACTTTAGGACTAAGCATCACACTTGCCTCATGGAAAACCACTCTTTGCAATCTGAACCAACTTGATACTTTTCCATCAAATATCATTTTTACTTGAAGGTATATCTGACACACTAAAATTTCTCAGACTTAGACAATTGGCAGGGTATTTTGAAGAAGTAAACAAAAGAGTGTTTGTCACTTCAAGGAAAATCACTGACAGTAATTCTTGACAGAATATAATTTGAGTTTGCAAATGAAAATTAGGATTCTGAAAAATGTATTATTGACCATTGTGTGACAGCCTGACTCTCAAAATGAATCATTTCTTTAGTGAAAATAGTGGTTATATTAAAATATTTTTAATATTATATAAATGTATATCACCTTTGGATTATTTGTCCCATATGAATAAATAATGTCTCCTCTACATTAATGCATGATATTAAAAGTTAAATAAAAACATTTGATTATATTCAAAGTACAAGATCAACACATTTTCTTCATACAAGAAACTCACTATAACTAATGTTCAAGGACTTTTCATCCACTTCAAGGCTCACTTATTGAGTAGATATCTGTCCATCAGTTTTTATCATGTAACTGTTTATAATAGTCTCATTGTTATGTCAATCACCAGTGTACTGAACAAAGGAAACTCCATATACATAGATAAGGGAGTTTTATTCAGCCATAAATAAAGAAGAATAAAATGACATCTCTTAAAGGAATTGAATGGAACTAAGGATCATTACAGAAATCAAAAAAGTCAGTTTCACAAGGACAAATTTCTTGTGTTTTCTCTCATATGTAGAAATTTAGTTGGAGGGGGAAAAACATGAAAATAAAGGTAGGGGTTATGAATGTGGGAGGAAAAAAATCAGGAAAAGTAAGAAATTGGTAATAATTGGAGTAAAATAATAAAAGTATATTATAGAAAATTATGAAAATTTTATAATGAAACCCATATCTTTAAATAATTAATACTAATTAATAAAATATGTATGCAAAACCATCAATTATAGAGTTTAAATATAACACAACTAATGTATATCATTATCCTTAAAATCTAATAAAAAATTTCACCTTTATAAATGTTGGTTTATGTAAGGTTAAATTGTATCCAAATGTTTTAACCATAAAATCACAAATGACTTTCTCCCATGACAACTGCCTGAAGACATGGAAGTGTACCATGAACATGACAAGCACATACCCAGGTCAGCTTGCATACATTTGTCCTCTATATATAATATGTGGTCCCTTCTGAAATGGATGTGATTTGCTTCCTGCCTTCATACTAGAGTCTGTCCAGTTGTTACTACATCAGAGCCACTTTCTCCTATAACCTCACATCAGAGATAATAGCACACAGTGGCAGTGATTTCACTTTTCCTCTTTTCTGTTGTCATCTTTACTATGAAATTTCAAACATATGAAAATATTATAACATACCTACCATAGACCAATCACCTGTATATCTTTATTAACATTTGATATTAATTATATTGTTTTCCAGGTTTTTTGCTCTTTTAAGTATCCAGGCTTTATGATGTGTATTATATATACACTTCTTTGAAATGTAAGGACATTTTCTTATGTCACTATGCAGCTGTCACATTTCAAAAACTAACAACTCCTTCATAAAATAGACTTCTGTGGATAGTATGCAATGTAGTTGTTTAGGTTACAGCTTTTTAAAACTTAGATTTATAAACTGAAATTGATTTTAATGCTCCCAAGAACAAAGTTAACAGCAATATAAACAAAAGTCATTTTTTAGGGTATGGTGTCCTAACTAAATATTAGGTATTACTGATACTTCATGTTTTATCTATACTATTGTTTGGGCAATGCTGTCATTTTAGCTAGTGTTGGTTTTGTTTCCGTGGTGACCAATGATGGGGAAATGCTTTTATTCATGCCTAATTTTCACCCATGCATCTCCTTTTATGAGATAGAGTGCTTGTTATTGCATTTTTACTGTTTTGCTGTTATTTTCTTTATAATCTCTCATAATAACATTTTGTGGATATTTCACTACTATTTTTATTTTTTTCTAAAGCTATCTTTTTAACAATATACATTCTAAATTTTGTGTAGGACTCAACCACTAAGTTTTTTATAGTGTTTTTTTGTGGTGTTGTTTTCTATGTCCTTGATGAGACATACTTACTCAGCTTCACACGCAAGCACAGTCTTCTGTGTTTGCTCCTGGGAACTTTTGTGTGTGGACTTATTGTCTATTTCAAAGTTCTTTTGGTGTAAGGTGTGGAATAAGTTTTGAAGTTCATCCTTCCACTTGAGTATCCAGCTGTGTTTATTATCAAAAGGACATTTTCATCTCACCTGATTGCACTAAAAATTTATAAGTACTTGGATTTGGTTTAATCATCAGGGAACACTGGCTGACACCAAAGTCAATGGGATCTTACAGAACACATGGCTGTCAAGGACACAGCACACAGCTGTGTCAGATTGTATAAAACTAAATTAAAGTATAACTTGATAGTATGTGAGTTTCTAGGTGAGATTCTAGAATACAAAGAAAAATGGCCTGTGTTCAGGCCACGGGAAGTTTGACTTATAGTGACTTTGTTGATATTGTGATATCTATATTGGTTCCCTGCCTTGGAAATGGGCAGAAGGTGCTGTACCCTAATTTCTAAGCCTTTATGTCAGAACAATTTAGTTTTTAAAAGTCTAAAAAATAACTAATAGTGAAGAAGGGTGGTGGAATAGAAGAAATGCTAATAAAATGCTAAGAGCTGAAAACCTGCTTGGATAAAGACTAGATATAACATTTTATTTTAAATATACAACTCTTCTATATTGTTTGAAATCATTTTAAAGCAAGTTACTATAGAAAAGAATTATTCAGAGTTGCATAATTAAGGGATTGGGCATTTTGCAAGTAACTGCGACACATTTTGAAATAATCTGGGTAAAATATATTAGTCATAAAAATGATATTAGTTTCTGATTCACCAATCTAATTTTTGAGTATTTATAATAATATTAATCATAGTGAGTGAAGTATGTAGAAAATGTAGCATAGAATTATATATGAGGAAAAATGTTGAGGGTGTCTTGATTTTGAACACAAAATCACTAAGGGACATCTTTAGTAAATCACATCAGGTTACTTAATAGATCATTAAAATAAGATGTGCACCCTTTGGTCTTCCTTCTTCTTAAGTTTCTTGTGGTTTGTGGGTTGTTCTTCCTGTATTCTGAACTTCTGGGCTAATAACCACTTATCAGAGAGTGTATACCATGTGTGTTCTTTTATGATTGTGTTACCTCACTCAGGATGATAATCTCCAGATCCATCCATTTCCTAAGGACTATTCATGGTGGAACTGATTGTTTTGGCAGCATGTGTATAGTAGAGGATTGCAAAGTTGATCATCAATAGGAGGAGAGTGAAGGTTCGGCCCTGTGTAGGGGAATGCCAGGGGCAATAAGTGGGAGAGGGTGGGGTGGCAGGCATGGGGAAGGGGGAGGCAACAGGAGTTTGTGCTTGTTGTTTTTGTTTGTTTGTTTGTTTGTTTGTTTTTGGAGGGGAAACTGGGAAAGGAGAAATTTACATGTAAATAAAGAAAGTACCTAATTTTAAAAAAAAATAAGATGTGCAAAAGAACAAAAGATAAAATTATATCCAGGTTTATAATTAAGTAACCCAAGTTTTAGGTACTGAAACTTTTTTGTTCATCTTACTACAGATACTGTGTCCCCTCAACACTAAACATCTTTAAGAAAAGTTAGGCAATAGATGCCTACAAAATCCTAGAGTTGAAATACAATAGAAATCAATTAAATGTATAAGAATAGTTATCAGGGGATGTTTTAATTACTTCCATTCATTAACATAGAAGAAAATGTCAAGGGAACATGGGAAATGTTAAAATGTGTACAGAAATTGGAGCAGCACATGCAGATAACATCTATCTCTTCTGTTTAAACACTTTGTACTATGCAAAATATATGCAATCATAATTACCTATGTGGTGGCAGTAGAAGAAAGATACTCTGGAGAAAAACTAAAGTTAATGTGAGTCAGTGATTACAAAAGTTATTGTATGGACATACCAGGTGTCAATTAAAAAGCTTGTGGCCTATGCTTTGGCAGGAAACAGAAGATGGGACATCTGGGAGAAGAAAGGATTCTGGGATGAAGCCAGGTAGGAGATTTGCCTGGGAAGATGTAACAAGACACATGCATGGTACTTGAGCACAGGTAAAGTGCTATGTGTTAGAATGTAGATTAGAATAAATGGGATCATGTAAGTTGGCATCTAATAAGAGAAGAGCCTAACTATATGGCCGAGTTATTTGTAAACGTAGTCTGAGTCTGAGTCTTATTTCTGGGTGCATGGGGCTGAGAGAAAGAACCAATTCTAACTTCTACAATTAGTTGGCTTCAAGGCTAATAACCTAGAAAATTTGAAAAATTGATAATTTTATTGGCAAAGAAAGGAAAACTAAAGGAGAAAATGTGCTTATTTGTGAAGAATGATGTGGTACACCTTACATCGCACCTTATGTTTTACCTAAGATGACAACAAACTTTTAAGAAAGTATTCATTTGGAAGTCCTGTGACAGGGATCTCAACTTCGGAGACAGTGGAAAGCATTGCCTCTGAGGGGGTTACCACCCTAACCGAAGTAAGTGGATGTATTTGTATTTTTAACCCAACATCTTAAAATCAGAGACTCAGAAGCAAAATAAAGATTTACGAATTTTAAAAGTCATTCCACTTGATATAAGTATGTTTCATGGTTTTCATCTGAAAATCTATGCCTTTTTAAGTTTTACTCAATTTTTATTTAACACCATTGACATGACCAGAAATATGTATTTAATGTTCTCTAAACCCTCAAATTCTTCAGATTAAGAGGTAAGGTTTTGAGGTTCAATTCTGGTCATTGCAGGGCTGTTATAAATGGTACTAATGCCATAATAAAAGAGATCCCACAGATCATCATGGCTCAGTCTCCTACCAAACTTTCCTTTCCTCTCCTTTCCTCTCCTCTCTCCAAACTCTTCCTTATAACTATCTACCTCACTTCCCTTCCTCCAGGTCCTCCCCAAAAAGCTCCTCTTTCTCCCTCATGCTCTTCTCTTTTAAGAGGGCAGATATCCCCATAGTTATTTCCCCACCCTAGCACAAGTCTCTGCAGGGCTAGACCCATCCTCTCCCACTGAGACCAGACAAGGCAGCCTAGCTAGAAAAATGATTCTTACAGACAGGCAACAGCTTTTGGAATAGCCGCTACTCTAGTTGTCAGAGAAATCATATGAAGACTGAGCTGCACATCTGCTACATATGTTCAGGGGGCCTAGGTCCATGACATGTATGCTCTGTGGTTGGTGGTTCAGTCTCTGAGGACCCAAGATTCCAGGTTAGTTGATTCTGTTGGTCTTCCTTGGAGTTCCTATTCCTTCCAAGGTCCTAGATCCTTCTCCAACTCTTTGATAAGAGTACGCTAGCTTGATCAATGTTTGGCTGTGGGTCTCTATCTGTCTCAATCAGCTGCTGGGTGGAGCCTCTCAGAGAACAGTTATGCTCGACTACTTTTTGCAAGCATGACAAAGTATCATTAGTAGTGTCAGAGAATAGTGAGCAAGGGATGAGTCTCAAGTTGGTCCTGCTATTATTAAGCCATTCCCTCAGTCTCTGCTCCATCCCCTGTCCCTGTATTGTAGAAAGGGTAAATTTTAGTCAAAAGTTGTGTAGGTGGGTTGGTGTCACGACTGATCCACTAGGGTTCCTGCCTGGATATAGGGGGTAACCTTTTCAGGTTCTATAGACCCACAGTTGTGAGTCTCAGCTATGGTCACACCCGTTGAGAACTAGGAGCCTTGACCATTCCCAGTCTTTGGTATGTCTTCCAAATGCTCCCAACCCCCATCCCCTCCACCTGCAGATTTCCATTCATTCTCCTGACCCTTTGGTCTTCTCTCCTGTCTCTCCACACAGCCTGATCCTGACACCCTACCATTCCCCTCCCCACCCCATCTCCCACCCAGGTCCATCCCTCCATCTACCTCCTATAGCTTTTTTATTCTCCCTTCTAGGTGAGATGTAAGTAAGCATCCTTTCTTGGACTTTTCTTCTTATTTCACTTCCTTGGGTCAGTAGAGGATATAGCATGGTTATCCTGTACTTTATGGTTAATATCCAATTATTAGTGAGTACAGACCATGCATGCATCTTTAGATCCGGGTTGCCCCACTCAGGATGATATTCTCAAATTTCATCCATTTGTCTGGAAATTTCATGTTTTTTTTTTTTAAATAGCTGAATAGTATTCCACTGTGTAGAAGTACCACAATTTCATTATCCATTCTTCACTTGAGGGACATCTAGGTTGTTCCAGTTTCTGACTATTACAAATAAAGCTGCTATGAACATAGTTGAGCAAATGTCTCTATGGGATGTCTTTTGCATTTATGCCCAGATGTGGTAGAGCTGGGTCTTGAGGTGAACCATTTCCCAGTTTTCTCAAAAACCATCAAATTGATTTCCAAAGTCATTTTACAAGTTTGGACTCCCAACAGCAATGCAAGAATGTTACCCTTGCTCCAGATACTTGCCAGCATATGCTGTTACCTGAGTTTTTAATCTTAGCTTCTGATTGCTGTAAATCTCAGGGTTTACATTTCCATGACGATTAAGGACTTTGAATTTTTCATTACATAGTTCTTAGCCTTTATAGATTCCTCTGTTGAGAAGTCTCTATTTAGCTCTGTAACACATTGTTAATTGAGTTATTTGGGTTATTGATGGCTAACTTCTTGACTTCTTTATATATTTTGGGTATTAACCCTCTGTTAGATATATTGTTGGTAAATATCATTTAATCTATAGGCTGTTATTTTGTCCTATTTTAACATTCTATTTGACATCAAAAAATTGACAGTGTCCTTTGTCTTATGAGAGCTTTTCAGTTTTATGAGATCCTATTTATCAGTTGTTGATCTTAGAACCTAATCCATTGATGCTCTGTTTAGGAAGGTGTCTCCTATACCAATGAGTTCAATGTTATTCCCACTTTATATTATTAGGTTTAGATTATCTGCTTTTGCTTTGAGGTCTTTGACCCACTTGGACTTGAGTTATGTGCAGGTTGATAGATATGAATCTATTTGTGTTCTTCAACATGTAGAAATCCAGTTAGATTAGCACCATTTGTTAAAAATGCTTTCTTTTTTCTATTGTATGGTTTTGTCTTCATTGTTAAAAGTCAAGTGTCCATAGGTTTGTGGGTTTTTTTCAGGGTCTTCAATTCTATTGATTATTGATCAGCCTGTCTTTTCTTAAATCAATACTATGATAACAACCAATTTATATTATTATTCTGTAGTATAGAAGTTATTTTATTGTTTTAGCTACTTTGGATTTTTGATTGGTGGTGGTGGTGATAGTAGTGATGGTTGGTTGGTTGGTTAGTTGGTTGGTTAGTTGGTTGGTTGTGGATTTTTTTGTTTGTTTGTTTTTCCAAATGAAGTTGAAAATTCTATATGTTGAAAAGTCTATAAAGAATTGTATTGGAATTTTGATGGGAATGGCATTAAATCTGTTGATTTCTTTGGTAAGATGGCTATTTTTGATGGACAGTGGTGGCACATGCCTTTGATCCCAGCACTTAGGAGGCAGAGGCAGGCAGATTTCTGAGTTCAAGGCAAGCCTAGTCTGCAGAGTGAGTTACAGGACAGCCAGGGCTACATAGAGAAACCCTGTCTCAAAAAAACAAAACAAAACAAAACGAAACAAAAACAAAAACATGGCTATTTTCACTGTTATTCCATGAGCGTGGGATATCTTTCCATCTCCTAATATCTTCCTCAGTTTCTTTCTTCAGCAACTTAAAGTTCTTGTCATATAGATCTTTTGTTTGTTTTGCTTGAATTAGAACAAGATACTTCAATGACATATTATTCATGGCTATTGTGAAGAGCTATGTTCCCCTAAGTTCTTCCTCAGCCCGTTTATCATTTGTATAAAGGAGGGCTATTTTTCCTATTAATTTTTCATCCAGACACTTTACTGAAGTTGTTTATTAGCTATAGGAGTTCCCTGATAGAATTTTTGGAGTCATTTATGTATAATATTACATTATCCATAAATAGAAATACTTCAACTGCTTCCTTTCAAATTTGTATCCACTTGACCTCCCTTTGTTGTCTCATTGCTCTGGTTAGGATTTTAAGTACTCTATTGAATAGATAGGGAGAGAGTAGGAAGCCTTGCTTGTCCATGATTTTAGAAGAATTGCTTTATGTTTTTATCCGTTTATTTTGTTGTTGGCTATTGGCTTGCTGTAAATTTCTCGTTTCATGCTTAGGTTATGCATCTTATATCCCTGATCTAAGACTTTTAAGATGAATGATGTGTTGGGTTTTGTTAAAGGCTTTTTCAGTATCTAATGAGATGATCGTGTGATTTTTTTTCAATGTGTTTATATGGTGGATCACCTTGATGGATTTTTTTCATATATTGACCCATCCGAGCATCTTTGGGATGAAGCCTACTTGGTAATGGTGGATGATGTTTTTGATGTGTTCCTGGAATCAGTTTACAAGTATTTTATTGAGTATTTCTGCATCAATGTTCATATGAGAAATTGGTCTGAAATACTCTTTTTTTGTTAAATCTTTGTGTGGTTTAGGTATTAAGGTATCTATGGTCTCACAAAATGTGTTTGGCTGTGTTCCTTCTGTTTCTCTTTTGTAGAATACTTTGAGTAGTATTGATATTAGCTCTTCCTTGAAAGTTTGTAAACCATATGCCCTGGTGCTTTTTTTGCTTGGAACACTTTAAATGACTGCTTCTAAATCCTTAGAGATTATAGGGATGTTTAAATAGTTTACCAAATCTTGATATGGGTTTGGTAAGTAGTATCTAGAAAATCCTCCATTTAATTAAGAATTTTCATTTCTGATTTTGTTTATTTGAATACTGTCTATGTGTATTTTAGTTACCTTGGCTAAGGGTTTGTCTATCATGTTAATTTTCCCAAACAGATAATTCTTGATTTTGTTGATTTCTTATATTTCTTTGTTTTTAATTGATTGATTTCAACCCTAATTTTAATTATTTACTGCCTTCTACTCCTCTTTGGTGTGTCTGCTTCTTTTGTTCTAGACCTTTCAGATACACTTTTTTTTTTTTTTTTTTTTTTTTTTTTTTTGAGACAAGGTTTCTCTGTGTGGCCCTGGCGCTCCCGGAACTTACTTTGTAGACCATGCTGGCCTTGAACTCAGAAATCCACCTGCCTCTGCCTCCCAAGTGCTGGGATTAAAGGTATGTGCCACTACTTCCTGGCTCAGATATACTTTTAAATTGCTGATAGAAGAACTTCTAATTTCTTTATGGGTGAATTTAATTCTATGAACTTTCTTAGCACTGCTTTCATTGTGTCTCACACATTTGGATATGTTGTGTCTTTATTTTCATTGAATTCTAGAAAGTCTTTAATTTCTTTCTTTTTTTCTTACCTGGCCCAGAGATCATTGAGTAGGGAGTTGTTCCATTTCCATGAGTATATAGGCTTTCTGGTATTTCTTTTATTGTTGAAATCCAACTTTAATTCACAGTGGTCTTATACAATGCGAAGCATTATTTCAATTTTCTTGTATCTGCTGAGGCTTGATTTGTGACTGGATATATATTCTATTTTGAAGATAGATCTATCTGGTACTGAGAAGGTAAATTCTTTTGTGTTGAGTGGAATATTCTATAGATGTCTGTTAGGTCCATTTGATTCATAACATTGGTTAGTTTCATTATTTCTCTGTTTAGTTTTTGTCTTGATGGCCTGTTAATAGGTAACAGTGGGGTGTTGAAATCTCCCAATATTAATGTATGAGCTTTAATGTGTGGTTTAAGCTTTAACAATATTTCTTTTATGCATGTAGATCCCTTTGTGTTTGGTGAAAAGATCTTCAGAGTATCTTGGTAGTTTTGTTTCCTGTCTTTGATGAGTATGAAATGTCCTTCCCTTTCTCTTTTGATTAATTTTGGTTGAAAGTCTATTTTATTAGTAGAATGACTATTCCAACTTTCTTCTTGGGTCCCTTTACTTGAAAAACTTTTGTCCAGCCTTTGACTCTGAGGTGTTTTTTTTATATGCAACAGTATGGAGGATCCTGTGTTTTGTATCCGTTATGTTAGCCTATGTCTTTTTACTGGGAAAATTGAGTCTATTGATGTTGAGAGATATTAATGACCAGTGATTGTTAATCCCTGTTATTTTGATGGTGGTGGTGGTGTGGTCCATCAGAAAATCATGGTGGTAAGAACATGTGATAGAAATATTCTTACCCTGTGGAAAGTAGAAAGTCCAGCAAAGAACATCTTTCAACTAATTTCCAGATAGAATGACTCCAATAGTGTGATTCCATTTACTCAACCTTTGCAGTGTTACACAAATTGCTGATATAACAAAAGCTTCTGCAGATCTCACAACACAATTTTATGAGTTTGCTTCAAACAGCTACATATCCTTTAAAAATATTGGCAAAATAAACTTATTAAATATTTACACATATGTTTAATGAGTTACACATTGGTATTTTCACTACTGTAGAGTGGATTACTCATTCAATCTTAATTTTCTTCAGCATAAACAAGGTAGTTGTTTTAACATCCCTTATTGTACAGGCAACAGCAATGAACTCTCTATATTTTATACATCTCAAACATTCTTACTTAGCTCCATTCTTCAAGAATGTTTCCATAAATACAGAATTCTAGTTAGAGACTTCCCCTAAACACCTGAGTCTAACACCCCACTGATATTGACCTTTACTGTTTCTGATAAGACAATTGTTATCATTTTGTGGCTGTGTTATTTTCTATCTAGTTGATTTTAGATTTTTTTGTTCTTGTTTTTTTAGTTATTTAAAGTATTTCTGACAAGGTTTAATTTTTAATTAGTGTTTTCCAGTTTTTTACATTTATGTCTCTCATTCTATGTGAGTGTGATTGGCCTTAACTTTTCTCTTTTACCTTTTCTCCATATTCTCCTCCAATTACACATATATCTGATCAGTCCTCAGTGTCCCTTACATAGTAACCCTCATTATTTTTATCATCTTTTCTTCAGATCAGATACTTTCTAGTGGTGGATGTATGACTTTCACATATTCTTTCTTCTAGAATAATTACTTTCTTTTCAAATATTTTACTACCAATTATAGGGTTTTTTGTGACCCTTAATAATTCATTTGTAATGAACCATTTTCAAAGTATTGTATATTTATTGACAAGCAATATAATATATGTGTACTTGTATTTCTGTTTTTGAAGCCAGAAGAAAGGAAACATGCATTATATAGGCTCCTATGAAAATATAAATGTCTTCTCTTTTCAAATTTTACTATTTTATACATGAATATAATGTATTTTGATAAGTTCTATCTCTATTTTCCCATTTTATTCCCCCTTTATCTTCTATAATACTATCCCCTCCTGATTCATTCACTAACCGCTCTCTCCATTTTCTTTTAATTACATAAACAGAGCCCTCTTTGTTTCCTATAAGTTCATAGGTATAGGGCATTCTACTGAAACACGAGTATCTTCTTTTTGAATAATGACTTTTTCTTCCTCAAATAGTCATCAATAATATCTCAACTAGCAGCGTGATTTCATGAGCTTCTATTTCATCTGTGACTTGGCTAGTTTTATTTAATATGGGTCTTTAACATGTTACAGCCATAGAGCCATCATGTGTCATATATAAAAAATATTGTTTAATTGCAGATGTCTACTATCTCTGAGTCTTACAACATTTCTACTCCCTCTTTTACAATAAGTTATTTATTTGGGAAGAAAGATATGGTAAAGACATTTGTTTTAGAGCTGATCACTGCATAATCTTTTACTCTGCATATTGCTCAGATTTTGGGTCACTGTGTTAATCACTATCATTCATATTTACACAAACAAAGATGCACACAAACACACGTATACACAGATACATGCACATACATATATTCTCTGATGAGTGTTGAAAGATGCTCTAATCTATAGATAATAACAGGGTGGGGGAACTCATAATTATGTCCATTTAATAGAGAATTAAAAGAATTACTATTCTGTTTTAATTTTTCATTTCCTGATTTTTTAATAGAATTAAGTTTATTTTCACATTTGTGAATCATGCACAAATCATGCATAATATGTTTCACACTTACTGTCCCTTTCTCTACAATATTTATTTTTATTTACAGACACTCTTTATTACATGTGAATACTAATTATTTGCCATTCTAATGTTTACCATTTCCCCAGTATAGACCTTCTTACTTTCTCTTGGTAAATACTTCCTTAAGAAATATACATGTAACTGAGGTAGAAGCTTCTTCTCTATTGACCAACTTTCACAGTGACAGGAGTAGGCTGCTGTGGAAGAAACAACCTAAACTGGCTTACAGAGATGGCAGCCTTCCATGGAAGACAATATCCACCGTCCATGGAAGGAGCACCAACTGGTGCAGTGGTGGCATAACTGTTGTAGGAATAACCAAATATTTTTTGATTGGTTCTGAGACCTTTTCAGAAGATAAAATATACTTCCCATGCTATGAGCTCAGTTAAATATTCATGATGGAGATTGCCATAAGATGTGTTATTTGGTACAGCTTAGTGGTGTCTAACTAAATCAAAACAGTATTAAGCTGCCTTCTATATACTTATGGCTATACCTATATATAATCTTAATCCAAGAAATATCTCTTCACAATGAAGATGAGGAACACAAAGACACTTGATGCTCAGGATACTGAGGATGAATGCTCAGCCCTCAACAAACTTTCATTGCTTCAAACAATTAGGAAACATAAAGGAGGATCTAGGGAAAATGTATGAGTAAGAATGTAGGAAGAAGAGGTTTGCAATGTATTCTTCTGAGCATGATATAGCCAATGAAATCATTACACAGAATCTGTGACTGCCAGGAAAAAAAGAGCCATATAAGTCTTGCTCTCTCTACAGTCAATCATAAATCAGGGAAAGGTTTGTTCACAAACACATATGGAGTGGGGTGGTTAGTGTGGTTTATTGTGGTGTGTGTATGCCATTGTATGAATGAAGGTCAGAAGACAGCTTTCCAGGAGTGAATGTCCTTCTATCTTGTTTTTGAAGCATTGTCTCTCTTATGATTTCTGTTACTGTACTACATACGGCAGCTTCTGGGCAATTGTCTCATTTTGGCTTTCCATCTCGTTGATGAGCTTATACATTCCAATCATCATGTCTAACTATTTTACATGTGTTTTAGGGATTGAACTCAGGTTATCAAGATATCATGGCAAGTGCATTGACTAGCCAGTTTGAGTATTTTCTTTAATGCGTGTTCTACCACCTGACACATACAACAGTTATCTTTTATTTTATCAGTATAAAGCAAACTTTAGACCTCTGTTTCTCTCATTTCAGCTCATTATCATTTTTAGGATGCTGCCCTGAGTGACATTTTACTCTCAAGACTTACTAGATTCTGTGACTTTTCATACTTTCTGCATTTACAACCCAGTTTCATATTCACAAGACAGAAAACCTAACAATTGAGCTGCAATCAATCTGAGTTCTATTCCATGTCCTAACAGATGTACCAGGTGATTAAAATCTCCATATATTATGGATAGAGCCACTAGGACTTCACCTTAGCATCCAGAGAAGCTAAAACTGCTGTTAGAAATGGGGGTTTCTGGGCAGAAGCAGGACATTGTGTCCATTCATAATTGACAGAGATTGACTATATCCATTAACAAGCCACTAAATACTTTATCAGAAAAATTATTATTAATCAGATAAATATTCATTAAAAAGATAATCCAAATGATAATGGTAATTGAAAACCTACCAAAGAATGCCATGAAAGAGTCTGACAACATTGATGATTGAAACTGAAATCCACCCAGCTGTTCTAGATACCAAGGGAGTAGTTTGCATCAAACACTTCAGGTGTAGCTTCGGAGTGAATAATCATAGTACATTAACCTATAAGAATATTCATCAACTTATAAAAAGATGTCTTAGCTCAAATGGCCCTGAAGCAGACCCATAGACAAACATTTATTGCAAGTGCTTTCTTAAGGAAGGATTCTAAGGGAAAGGCATATGAAGGCAGAAAAGCCACCAGCAGAAAAAAGTGATAAAACCAAGCAAGGATGTAATTACAAGTAAAGCTTCAGGCAAGCTCCTGCTGATCTCTTGGGAACCTTTGGAGTTGAAGACATGCTTCTGTGCTGCCCCACCAGAAGCAAAGTTTCTTTGATATCTTATCCAGACACCTGCCAGTTATTGTTCCAGGACTAGATTTCCCAGATGATAATGATGCTGTTACAATAGGAGTGGTACTCACAGAGTTTATTATGATACAAAAACTAAAGCAACAAAACAGTTATGTGAGCAGCAAACATATTCATAACTCTTGTATATCTAGTTTTTCAAGAATATTTAATGCAGCAAAATAAGATTGAGACATTAAATTTTTAAATTAGACGATATAAAACTATGAATATCTATTACCCAAGTCATATTTAAGAAAGAGAAAAAACAGACATACAGGAATAAATAGGCATATTTTCTACCTTATAGTCTGTAATTTCATATCTATGTACTATAATACTATTGTGCTATTATACATTCATTGTCACAGAAAGAAAGGAAGCTAAAGCAGAATTAAGTTGGTTGGGAAGTGCTGGCAGAAACACATGCCAATATAAATAAGCAAATTGAGTTAGTCTCAACATCACATCTCTTATTGGCTACTGTTAATGGAAAACTGAAAAAGTATTTTCCATCTTTTTTCCAGTTTCTCCAGTCAGAAATTTGACACTTGCTCTCTGCTTTATAGAACAATATTTTTAACCACAACTTCGACTTAAGATATCCTGACATCCTTAAATATGCCATGACTGTTTGTCTGGGGTCTGAGGCATTTATGTGCATGTGTGTCAGAGTGTATGCATATGCAAGTGTCTGTATACACTTTTCATTCTTATTATATATATAATATATATATATATATAGAGAGAGAGAGAGAGAATATATATAGAGAGAATATATATAGAATATATATATAGAATATATATATATATATATATATATATATATATATATATATTCCATGGTAGATTACAGAAGGTAATGAGGTAATGTATGTAAAAAGTGGAAGAGACAGATTTAAGAAAGGTCTGAGAGTGTGGTACAAAAAGAAGACCCAGGGTCGTCTTTGGGCCATTGTTGATAAAGAAAGAGGAAAGAACATGTCAGCTGCCATCTCCCAGTAGGTGATGCTTTACTGTGACTTATGAACACCTTCACAGCATAAGCCTGGAAGCCCCCCAAGGTGGCATGGTGAATGAGACAGAGTTAGCCAATAGACAGAGAACCTCTTCTAGACAGCTAGGCTTGTTGGCAACATGTCATTCAAATTATTTCAAGTCAAGTAGATGCATTTCTTAAGAAAAAGTAAAAACATTTTCAATGATCAAGCCTTAAAATGAATGTACTTCAGAACATCATTTAACAAAACAAAACAAAACAAACCTTTTTTTCTATTTGGATGGCTCAGAATTGATCAGATGAGTTTTTGTGTAATTTCATGATTTGTGATTGAAATATAAATTAAAGCATGAGAAATTTCAGGAACACACACACACAGAGACCCACATACACATACACACAAAGAGAAAAATGAATAAGAGCTCTAAATTGAAATGACTCTAACTTTAAATATAAGGCTGGCATTTTCCCCTTACTGGATAATCCATTTAACATCCTTGGGCAACATTAAGAAACATCATTACCCATGGCATAAGCCTGTTTCAAAGGACACTTTCTGATATCTTTATAAATGAGGTGTAGACTGTACCAGAATAGGCAGTAGCACACTGCATGGCTATACCATATTCCTTGTCCTATAGGGAGTTTTTTTTTTTTTTAACCAAAGCAAAAATTCTCAGAGGTAGGCAGCATGTGAGCATTTATCGGAAATTATATATTGGCATAAAGTTCCATTGTTGTTTTGCTGTCCCTGACAAATCTCAACCTTGTTAATTTTAATGTCATTTAAAGACTCTTGCCCTAACAATATAAAGCAAAAGCATTTTCCTAATAAGGGGTAAGAATTTGATCTGTAAAATAAATGCCTTGTCTTCATTACCATGTTAGTTTTTTAGAATAACCTTAATAGAGAGGCATGTCAGGAGATATGAAGAGCAGGAATGTATTTCTCACACCCATAGACACTGAAATCTGGAATAAAAACATGTCAATAAAGTGGATTCCCCTGATATCTCTCTGTTGGCCTACAAAAAAAGTTTCTTATGTGTGTTTTTTAAATCATTTTCCTACTAAACTCGTATGCAGGGTTGTGGGTCTCGAGTACACTCTACCACAGGGTGCTGCCTCTTGGGAGGCAGGATAAGGGGAGTTTAACTGTGTTTATTCCACAGCACACTGAGCAGGTGTTGGATGGTAGGGAAGTGGGCTAGTGACCTGTGACAAGGCTGAGACCATCTGGTTCTCAGGCTCTCCTGACATCTAGGTGCAACTGGGACACATGGAAATGCTGAGAATGGAGTAGGGGCTCACAGGTTGAATCTAGCCCAGGTCATGGGGTCAGGACGGAGGATCTGGCTTGTCCCATGGGGAGAGTCCTTGGCATGATGGCACACTTAGTGGCTGGGAATGCAAAGAGGCCTTCTATGGAGATTAGACAGTAGCTTTGTAAACAAAGGCCTTCTTCATGGCTGCCCAGGGTAAATCCAGATGAAAAGAGACAGTTCATGGTTCTGAATCATTTATTGCCATGGTGGAAAATGAATGCATAAAACTATACCCCACTTGTCACAGTGGGCCTGCGATTAAATACCTTTTGCAGGGAGGAATGTCTGGAAAGGGAATGATATGACAACACTTTTTGGACCTTTAGGTACCTCATTAGCATGGAGATCTCTGTCTTGAGCTTACCACAGATCATATCTCTTTTCCTATTGGTCTGACATGTTAGGGATGCCTCATCTACATGTGAAGGGACGTGGGGCATTGCCCTTACATGATTGGTTCCAACAAATCTCTGTGTGTGTGTGTGTGTGTGTGTGTGTGTGTGTGTGTGTGTGTGTATGTGTGTGTATGGTAGGGGGTGCAGCTAGTGACAGATGTCTGGTGACTGGGAGCTAGTGAGGCTCCTACTGTCCCTTGAGGGTCTCCAGAGCTTCAAAGCTTTTAGCTCAACTGAGGACCAGGTTACCTCTCACTGCCCTGCACTCATATGTTCTCCTGTTTCTTAAGCTTTTAATAATACCAGACATATTTCAGTTGCATCCCACTCTAATGATTTTGTTTGATATTAATATTCCAATTAAGGTTTCCATCCCTAAATATATTTGATAAACATCTCTTATGATATTTGATAAAAATCCATCTCTAAGTATCTGATAAACAGGCTCCACTCAGAAACAGTAAGGGTGAGTAGCACTAGAGATAGCCAGATGGGGAGTGGCAAGCAGAAGAACATAAACAACAGAAACCAAGGCTACTTGGCATAATCAGAATCCAGTTCTCTGATTACAGCAAGTCCTAGATACCCCATCACACTGGAAAACTAAGAATCAGATTTGAAATCACAACTTATGATGATAATAGAGGACATTAAGGAAGACATAAATAACTCCCTTAAAGAAATACAGGAGAACAGAAGTTAACAGATAGAAGCCCTTAAAGAGGAAACATAAAAATCCCTTAAAGAATTACAGGAAAACACAAACAGGAGAAGGAATTGAACAAGACCATCCAGGGTCTAAAAATGGAAATAGAAACAATAAAGAAATCACAGGGAGACAACAATGGAGATAGAAAACCTAGGAAAGCGATCAGAAGTCATAGTGAATGCATAACCAAGAGAGTACATGCAATAGAAGAGAGAATCTCAGGTCCAGAAGATACCATAGAAAACATTGATGCAACATTCAAAAAATGCAAAATGCAAAAACTTCCTAACCCAAAGCATCCACAAAATCCAGGACACAATGAGAAAACCAAACCTAAGAATATAGGTGTAGAAGATTGTGAAGATTCTCAATTTAAGGGACAGTAAATATCTTCAAGAAAATTATAGGAGAAAACTTCTCTAATCTAAAGAATGAAATGTCTATAAACATACAAGAAACCTACAGAACTCCAAATAGATTGAACCAGAAAAGAAATTCCTCCTGTCACATAATAGTCAAAACACCAAATGCACAAAACAAAAAATATTAAATGCAATAAGAGAAAAAGGCATACCTATCAGAATTATACCAGACTTCTTACCAAGACTATAAAAGCCATAATATCCTGGGCAGCCATCATACACTCTGAGAGAACACAAATACCAGCCCAGCAAAACTCTGAATTAACAGATGGGAAAACCAAGATATTCCATGACAAAAACAAATCTATTTAATATTTTTTTTCACAAATCCAGCCCTACGAAGGATAATAGATGGAAAACTCCAAAACAAAGAGGAAAACTACATCCTAGGAAAAGCAAAAAAGTGATCTTCTTTAAATAAACCCAAAAGGAGGCAGCCACACAAAAAAATTCCACAACTAACATCAAAAATAGCAGCAAGCAACACTCACTTTCCTTAATATCTCCTAATATCAATGGACTCAATTCCCCAATAAAAATAGACTACTGGACTGGATATGTAATCAGGACCCAGCATTTTGCTGCATACAGGAAACGCACCTCAGTGACAAAGGTAGACACTACCTCAATGTAAAAGGCTGGAAAAATATTTTCCAAGCAAATGGTCCCGAGAAAGAAGCTGAAATAGCAATTCTAATATTGAATAAAATTGACTTTTAACCAAAAGTTATCAAAAAAAAATATAAGAAAGGACACTTCATACTCATCAAAGGAAAAATCTACCAAGATAAATTCTTCTTTCTGTTGGAGCAGACTCTTGGCTGGTCTGCTCCAGTGAAGACACCACATCCTGTTCCATCCTAGAAAACCCTCTACACTCAGAGCAGTTGAGGATCCACTGCACTCAGAGTAGTTGAGGATCAGCTGCACTCAGAGCAGTTGGACAACAGCTTGACTACTCCACTGAAGACCCAACGGTCTGAAGGTCTTCCAGGAGATCTACTGCAGCCAGGGCAACAGATCAGCAGCTTCTCTGCCACTGTGAAGAGCCCTCAGTTGGAAGGCCTTACAGGTAGTCTGCTACAACCAAGGCTGCAGGCTTACCAGGAGACCTGAAGCAACTCAGGGATAAAAGAGGCAAACTCCAGACAGTCACCCAGACCAACAAACAGCAGGCATATCAAGATGGTGGAAAGGCAAGCACAGGACCATAAACAACAAAAGCCAGTGGTCATCATCAGAACCCAGTCCTCCCACCACACCAAGCCCTGAATACAACAACACACCTGAAAATCAGGAAGCTGACCTAAAATCCTATCTCATGAAGATGATAGAGTCATTACAGGAGGATATCAATAATTCACTGAATGAAATACAGGAAAACACAGGTAAAGAGCTGAAGGAATTGAATAAAGCAATCCAAGACTTAAAAATGAAAGTAAAAACAATAAAGACAACAAAAATGGAGGCAAACCTGGAAATGGAAAACCTAGAAAAGAGATCAGGAATTACAGATATAAGTATCGCCAACAGAATACAAGAGATAGAAGAGAGAAGAAACTCAGATGAAGGAGATACCATAGAAGAGATTGACACAACTGTCAAAGAAAATTCAAAACATAAAAAATCTCCTAACCCAAAGCATCCATGAAATTCAAGACACAATAAAAAGACCAAATCTAACTTTAATTGCAATAGAAGAGAACAAGATTCCCAGCAGAAAGGACTTGAAAATGTCATCAACAAAATCATGTAAGAAAATTTCCCCAACCTAAAGAAAGAGATAGCCATAAAAGTATAAAAAGCCTATAGAACACCAAATAAATGGGGCCACATAATAAACAAAACACTAAACACAGAGAACAAAAAATAATATTAAAAGCTGCAAGGGAAAAGGGACAAGTAACATACAAAGGTAGACATATTAGAATTATACCAGACTTCTCAACAAAAGGTCAGAGGTCATCCAGACCCTAAGAGAACACAAATGCCATCCTAGGATACTACACCCAGCAAAACTCTCAATCAACATAGACGGAGAAATGAAAATATTCTAGGACAAAACCAAATTCAAACAGTATCTATATACCAATCCAGCCCTATAGAGGATCCTAAAAGGAAAACTCCAATAAAAGGAAGGTACCTGCATGGAAGAAAAGACAAGGTATTAAGCATCTCACAATAAAGCCAAAAGGAGAGAAACACAAGCACATAAAGCCACTCACAAAAACAAGCATATTAGGAGCCATCATCTCTCTTTAATATCTCTGAATATTAATAGATTCAACTCACCTATAAAAAGACATAAGTTAACAAACTGGATATGCAAACAAGATCCAGCATTTTGTTGCATACAAGAAACACAATTCAATAGCAAAAACAGACAGTATCTCAGAGTAAAAGGATGGAAAAAGGTCTTCCAAGCAAATGGTCCCAAGAAAAAAGCAGAATTTCCCATCCTAATATCCAATAAAATAGACTTTCAACTAAAAGTTATCAAGTGTGATGAAGAAGGACACTTCATATTCATCAAGGGGAAAATCTGCCAGGAGATAGTTTCAATTCTGAACTTTATGTTCCAAATGTAAGAGCACCCACATTCATAAAAGATGCTTTACTAAAGCTCAAAACACATTGAATCCCACACAATAAGAGAGGGAGACTTCAACACCCAACTCTCACCAATGGACAGATCATTGAGACAGAAACTAAACAGAGACGCAGTGAAAATAAGAGAGGTTATGAATCAAATGGATTTAACAGATATCCACAGAACATTTACCCTAAAACAAAAGAATATAACTTCTTCTCAGCACCTCATGGTACCTTCTTCAAAATTGACCATATAATTGGTCACAAAACAACCCTCAACAGATACAACAAGATTGAAACAATAGCATGCATCCTATCAGATCATCATGACCTAAGGCTAGTCTTCAATAACAACAAAAACTACAGAAAGCCCACATACACATGGAAACTGATCAACTCTTTATTCAATGATAACTTGGTCAAGGAAGAAGTAAAGAAAGAAATTAAAGACTTTTAAGAGTTTAATGAAAATGTTGTCACATCATACCCAATCTTATGGAACATAATGAAAGCAGTGCTAAGAGAAAAGTTCATAGCACTAAGTGCCCTGGTAAAGACACTGGAGAGATGTTACACGAACAATTTAACAAAACAGCTGAGAGCTCTAGAACAAAAAGAAGCAGAATCACCCCAGAGGAGTAGAAGACATGGAATAGTCAACTCAGGTCTCAAATCAACAAAATAGAAACAGAGAAAACAGTATAAAGAACCAACAGAAGAGAAGCTGGTTCTGTGAGACAATCAGCAAGATCAATAAACCCCTAACCAAACTAATTAAAGGGCCAAGAGGCAGTATCCACATTAACAAAACCAGAAATGAAAATGGAGACATAATAACAGAAAAGGAAGAAACTCAAAAAAAATCATCTGATACTACTATAAAAGCCAATACTCAATAAAACTGGAAAATCTAGATGAAATGGATGGTTTTCTAGACAGATACAACATATCAAAGTTAAATCAAGAGCAGGTAAACTATCTAAACTGCCCCATATAGCACAAGGTAATAAAAGAATTCTTTAAATTTTCAACCAAAAAAAGCCCAGGGCCATATGGATTTAGTGTAGAAATCTACAAGACCTTCAAGAAGACCTGATACCAATATTCCTCAAACTATTCCATAAAATAGAAACAAAAGGAATGCTACCTTACTTGTTCTATGAAGCCACAATTACTCTGATAACTAAACCACACAAGAGAACTTCAGACCAATATCACTTATGAATATCAATTCAAAATTACTCAATAAAAATCATCATTCACGACGATCAAGTAGGCTTCATCCCAGGGATACAAGGTTGGTTTAATACATGAAAATTCATTAAGGCAATCCAATATATAAACAAACTCAAAGAAAAAAAATCACATGATCATCTCCTTAGATATAGAAAAAGCAATTGACAAAATACAACACCCTTTCATGTTAAAAGTATTGGAGACATCAGGAATTCAAGGCCCATACCTAAACATAATAAAAGCAATTTACTGTAAACCAACAGCCAATATCAAATTAAATGGAGACATACTTGAAGCTATCCCACTGAAATCAGGGACAAGACAAGGATGCTCACTCTCCCTATATCTATTCAATATAGTACTTGAAGTGCTAGCTAGAACAATAAGACAACAAAAAGAGATCAAGATGATACAAATTAGCAAAGAAGAAATAAAAGTATCACTACTTGCAGATGATATGATAATATATATAAGCGACCCCAAAAATTCTACCAGACAATTTCTCCAGCTTATAAAACACTTCAGCAAAGTGACTGGATATAAAATTAACTCAAATAAATCAGTAGCCTTCCTTTATACAAATGATAAACAGGCTGAGAAAGAAATTAGGGAAACAACTTCATTCACAATAGCCACAAATAATATAAAATATCTTGAGGTAACTCTAACCAAACAAATGAAAGATCTGTATAACAATAACTTCAAGTCTCTCAAGAAAGAAATCAAAGATCTCAGAAAATCAAGAGATCTCCTATGCTCATAGATTGGCAGAATTAACATAGTAGAATATCGACCCATATTTGTCACCTTGCACAAAGCTCCACTTCAAGTGGATCAAGGACCTCAACTTAAACCAGATGCACTGAATCTAACAGAAGAATGGGAAAGACCATTGAACTCATTGGCACTGGGGAAAATTTCCTAAACAAAACTCCAATGGTTCATGCTCTAAGATCAAGAATTGATAAATGGAACCTCATGAAACTGGAAATCTTCTGTAAGGCAAAGGGCATAGTCAATAAGACACCTGGCAACCTACATATTGGGAAAAAAAACTTCACTAACCCCACATCCAATGGAGGGCTAATATCCAAAATATATAAAGAACTCAAGAAGCTAATCATCAAAAAAACAAACAACTCAATCAAAAAATGGGGTATAGAACTAAACTGAGATTTCACAACTGAACTATTGAGCAGCCTGGAAGACATGACAGATATGGAGGTGAAGCCAACTGCAGTGGCAGATGAGCAGTGGAAGCAACTTCTCCTCCCCACCTGTGTCCGCTTCCCTTCACGGGAGTTCTTGCACCAGGCCAGGCCCAAGATCTCCATGGAAAGCCTCTGGCACACAGGCCCACAATGCTCCAACATGTAATAAGGACACATGCTCCACTATGTTCATAGCAGCCTTATTTATATAATAGCAAGAAACTGGAAAGAACCCAAATGTCCCTCACCAGAGGAATGGATACAGAAATGTGGTACATTTGCATATCAGAGTACTACTCAGCTATTAAAAACAATGAAGTTATGAAATTCACAGGGAAATATATGGAACTTGAAAATATCATCCTGAGTGAGGTAACCAGTCACAAAAGAACACACATGGTATGCACTCGCTGATAAGTAGATATTAGCCCAAGAGCTCAAAATATCCAAGATTCCATTCACAGACCACATAAAGCTCAAGAAGAAGAAATTCCAAAGTGTGGATGTTTTGGTCCTTCTTAGAAGGGGAGGGGGGACAAAATACTCATGGGAGGAAATATAGAGACAAAGAGTGGAGCAGAGACTGAAGGAAAGGCCATGCAGAGACTGCCTCAACTGGGGATCCATCCCATATACAGTCACCAAACCCAAACACTATTGTGGATGCTAAGAAGTGCTTGCTGACAGGAACCTTATATAGCTGTCTCCTGAGAGGATCTGCAAGAGCCTGCCAAATACAGGATGATAGTAGTCAACCATTGGCGTTAGAGAAAGGCCTGAAGAAGTTGATGGAGTTTACAACCCCATGGAAAGAACAGTAATATCAACCAACCAGAAACTTCCAGAACTCTCAGGGACTAAACCACCAACCAAAGAGTACACATGGAGGGACCCATGGCTCCAGTCACATATTTAGCAGAGAATGGCCTTATTTGGCATCAATGGGAGGGGAGACCCTATGAAGGCTTAATGCCTCAGTGTAGGGGAAGGTCAGGGCAGGGAGGTGGGAGTGGATGGGTGAGTAGGGGAGCGTCCTCATAGAAGCAGGTGGAGGGGAGATGGGGTAGGAGGTTTCTGGAGGGAAAACTGGGAAAGAGGATAACACTTGAAATGCAAATAAAGAAAATATCCAATAAAAGAAAAAAAGCTGTGTTTTTCTAGATAGTAGAATAAGAAAGTATAAAATTTAGAATTATATATTTTTCTCTGTATAACAATTACTATACTTGATGCAATGTATCATGTGGAATGAATATACATTGGCTAGTAGATTGGGATATCTCCCTCACTACCATTATACATGTGAATTTTCTCAATTCTGGATGCAGGAAATCTAAAAACCATGTCCGTACCCAATATGGCACTTGAGTATATAAAAGATTAGATGCTACTTCACAAGCAGGACACTTGTGTATATGAATCACATTTGATAATAATGAAATAATAAGAAAATCACACTAGCCTTAACTGGTAAAACAATGTAGAAGATATACAAATCCCCTACTCACTAAGGGTTATTTCAAGTAGCACTGAGCACCTATCCCCTGAAAAAAGACATATCTCTGCAGTAGAGCACCTAAGTATGAGAAATACAAGGTCTTGTTGAGTAGGCCTACTGCAGTGTGCAGAAAGATAAAAATCAATGAACATTTTGTTAGCTGGTACTAAGCATGATATGCAACCAAGCTCAACAGTTATCAAGAATAACTTATTTTGTTTTTACTCTGTAACTATTTACTTGTGGCTTAATAAAAAAAAAAAACAAGCAAGGAAATGGACAATAACACTATAGTCGTTATAGTAAATAGATTTTCTTTTTTTTGCAGGAAACAATATGTTTTATTGTGTTACATCAGGAAGAGTGGGTATCCATGTTTCCATATTCAGAAAGGCATGTAAACCTGAAATCTCAAGTGGAAGTTTTCTGATGGAGATGAGTCATGTTCATGTGCCTATTAGTTACAATTGAAATTGTAGAAGTAGATTGACTCACTATCTAAAAGGACATGCTCAAAATACAAAATTAACTAGAACTCCAAGGAGAATCAGAACTAATAAGTTGAGCAAAATGGTTCTTTAAGTAAATTGAAATGCAGGAAGAAAAACAGAAGGAAAGTGACACCCTACAAAAGCCTTAGTAGCTTCTACACATGATCACTAATTCATTTTCCATATCATCCCTACTTGAAACTTTTCAACATCTTTCATAAACTTCTTTTCAAAGCCTATCTGAAATCCTTTTTTATTATTAATACTTATTTTTTAAAGTCCAGCCATTGCTCCTGTACTGGTCCCTTCTCTGACAGTTAGTCATCTCATTTTTCCTTCCCTTTGTCTCTGAGAAGATAACCCCCTCACCCTCTCCAGGCCTCCCCACTACCTGGGGCCTCAAGTCTCTTGAGGGTTAAGTATATTTTTTCTCACTGAGGCCAAACCAGGCAGTTCTCTACTGTATATATGTCAGGGGCCTCAGAACAGCTTTTATAGGCTACCTGGTTGGTGGCTCAGTGTCTGAGAAATCTCAAGGGTCCAGGTTAGTTGAGACTGCTGGTCTTCCTATGGAGTTGTCCTCTTCCTCAGCTTCTTCTAGTCTTTCCCTAATTCAACCACAGGGGCCCCCAACTTCAGTCCAATGGTTGGGTATAAGTATATACTTCTGACTCTTTCAACTGCTTGTTGGGCTTCTCAGAGGACAGCCATGCTAGGCTCCTGTCTGTAAGCATACTATAGTGTCAGTAATAGTGTCAGGCCTTGGAGCCTCCTCTTGAGATGGATGCCAAATTGGGCAGGTCACTGGACTGCCTTTCCCTCAGTCTCTTCTCCATTTTTGTCCCTGCAGTTCTTTTAGACAGGAACAATTCTGGGTCAGAATTTTTGACTGTGGGATGGCAACACCATCCCTCCACTTGATGCCCTGTCTTTCTACTGGAGGTGGACTCCATGAGTTCCCTCTCCCCACTGTTGGGCATTTAATCTGAGGTCCCTCCTTTTGAATCCTGAGGATCTCCAATCTCACAGGTCTCTGGTACTTTCTAGAAGGTTCCCCCACATCCTACATGTTCCCATTCATTCTGCTGGCCCTCAGGACTTCTCTCCTGTCCTCACCCACCTCATACCTGATCCTGTTCCTCTTTTCCCCTCTCTTCTCCCATCCAGGTCCCTCCTTTCCTCTGCCTCCCATGATTGCTTTCTTCTCCCTTCTAGGTGAGATTGAAGCATCCTCACTTGAGCCTTTCTGCTGGTTAACTTTCTTGAGTTCTGTGGATTGTATCCTAGATATTCTGTACTTTTTGGCTAATACGTACTAAAGTGAGTACATATCATGCATATCCTTTGGGGTTTGAGCTATTTTCCAATTCCATCAATTTGCCTTCAAAACTCATGATATTCCCTTTCTCAATAGCTTAATAGTATTGCATTGTATAAATGAACCATATTTCTGTATCCATTATTCATTTGTGGGACATCTAGGTTGTTTCTAGCTTATGGCTACTACAAACAAGTTCACTATTAACATACTGTATCATAGATCCCTATAGTATGCTTGGGTATCTTTTGAGTATATATCCAAGAGTGGTATAGCTAGCCTTCAGGTAGATCTATTTCCAGATTTCTGAGGAACCTCCAGATTGATTTCCAGAGTGGTTGTACCATTTTGCATTCTTTTACTCCAATGTATCAGAGATTCTTCCAGCACTCTCTCAAAGCTTTAGATTCATCTCTTTTATGGCCACTGTGTAATCAGAATCTAAACACACAGAGTATTTCCTTAAGTGACTTCACTATATTATCTTTCAGTGGCCAGGATCCTCTCTGAATAGTACAGTCAGCAAAGATTTATTACATCACCAATCCTGTAGCCTCTATGTGGAATATAACTGATCGTATCTATCTCCACAGCAAGGAGAGATATCCAATAGTTGGGATTTGTTGTATCATCTCATAACATTTAAGTTATTCCTGATATTGAGCAGACAACATTCCTAATGGATTTTGGTGCTTGATGTGATTGTGAGCAAACCCTATTAACCAATAAGTTATTTCTTTGGCCCCAGAAATGAAGATTTTAAGAGCAAATAATGACCTTTATGTCTTATTCTTTAAAAAAGAAAATTCAGGTGACTAAAGTGATAGTTCAGTGGGCAGAATGCTTACAGTGAATATACTTGGACCTGAGTTCAGAATCCCAGGACCAAGTTAAAGGCCAGGTATGTTAGCATGTGCCCTTATTGCTGAGAAGGGCATAGGCAGTCATATCCTAAGAGTCCCTACCAAGTTTTTTCCAGTTCAAACAGTTAATTCCAGGTTCATTGAGAGAGATCTTGTCTCATAAAAGGGATATTGTAATCAAGGAAGACACCTTAAGTCAACATCTGGTCTTCACATGTCCCTTACAGACAAAGGTACCTATATATACACATGTATACATACATGTATAACCATAAATTAATTTTTGATCATTACATAAAAACATAAAAGTATCTGCTTCTACATACTGTTTGTGTATATAGTCATTGTATAGTGTGAAACACTGTAAACAAATATATTTACATACATATATGTGTATGTATGTACATATATATGTATGTGCATGCATGCACATGTGTGATATATGTGCATGTATGTGTGTCCCTAAATATGTATCATTTTCTTTGTAGTAATGACCTTCGATACTCATCCTTTAGACTTTCTTTAACTTAAGCTTACTGTGACCTCTGGACAATCACTTTACATTAGTAGACCATAGATTTTTCCTCCCAGCAGACTGTAATGTACTCCCCACTGATCATCTTTCCAAATTCTATTCTTCACTCTTACTTACATTACCTGAGGTTATCACTATTTTGCCAACTTCTATGAGATCAGCTTTTAGATTCCACAAATGTAACATTTCTCTTTCTGAGTGGGGATTATTGCATCCTTTTAATGTTCTCTAAGTTTCATTCATGTTATCCCCCCCCCAAAAAAAACCAAGCTGTTGTTTTGTATCTCATCATGTGTATGTACAACATTTTTCATGTATTTATTGATTGGTAAACATGTTAGTGGACTCCGTAACCTAGCTATTGTAGTTGGTGCTGCAGTAAGCATGGAAGCAAAGATGCCTTTAATATACCCATTTAATTCACTTTAAGTTATTTAAATGAATACTTTCAGTGAGATTGCTAACTGGCATAGTTTTGTTCATGTGCATGTATATATTGATTTATACTGAGAGCCTCATGAATGTTAACCACATGTTTCATCACTGAACTATACATTAAACTCTACTACTTGAGAAATTTCTATTGTTTTATATCCTGGTCATAGCCACTTATACTTCTACCAACAGAGTACCCATGCTCTTTTTTTCTCCATACTTTTGTTAGCTCTTGTCACCTTTTGGCATTTTAAAAGTAGAAATTTAACAGAAGTGAAACGAATTTGATTTGCATTTCTCTCAGAGCAGTGACATCAGATACTTTTGTGTTATCCATGTTTTCTGTGTGTAAGCTTTTGAAAAATCTCCAAGTCTAGTGTCCATTCTAATGCTGGCATTTATTTTTTGTTACTGGGCTTCCTGGGGTTCTTAATATATTCTGCATGTTAACTAATTCCTTGTCATCAAACCTTTTGAAGCATTCTGGAGGCAGGTTACTTATTCTGATGATGGTTTTCTTCATTGAGCAGAAACTTCATTAATGATGTGGTTTGTTATCATTTCCTGTGCTTTTGTGATCTTGTCCAAAAACTCTTTTTCTGTCCCAGTGTTCTGTAGCCTTTCTGTCCCCTTGAGAATAAAACAGTTCCCACAGTAACAGCATAATCTTCAAGATCTTCAAAATATAAAGTAATAATTTTTCGAACTTAAAACTCTCAGTAAATAGAAGCCAAAGTAAAAATCAAAAATAAGCATTGTGTAATTTCCAAGTTCAACTAAGCAAAGTATTCACAGAATAAAATGAAAGATTATTGGGTAATTTAAAAGAAAATTCTAGAAAGAAAAATCATCCTGAATAAATTTCATATCTTACTCAGATGTCAGAACTGGGGAGAATTATGCAAAGTACAATCACTCTAGGGAACAATATGATCAAATTTGTTAAAACTTGTTCAAAACTATTTTGCTGCTTGTTATGAAATAGAAAGCCAATTGTGAAACTCTCAAAAAACCCAGTTTCAAATATTAAACTTAGAAATATTTATGTCGCTAATTTTTAAAAATAAACTGAACAAAGAAGTATGGTATCAGAGAGTCACGAGTAGATCAGGATGAATCAATGTATCAGATTTAGTTAGTAATTTTTCTTTTTTATCTCTAGACTGAAACCCTGCTCAGGCATGGGAGCAAATTGCTCCAGAAACTGTGAGAAAGCAAATCAAGCTAGCAATGGAGAATTGGACCACACATAGACTATGATGTCAAAATGATTATATTTTACAGAATCAGTAGGTGTTGAAAGATGTAGGAAAATCAGCCAGCAGTTTCTTCAACCAGATCCATTTGGCTTCACAACCAACGCAGTCTTTATAGGTCACCAGTCAAATTTTGTATGGCTGACACTTGAAGCAGGCTCTATAACAACCCTGTAATTGTCCCCCTTTTCCTAAATATAGAGTGTTCATATTGCTTCTCAAATTCAGAATTGGTGTGATTTTTCATCCTGGCATCCTTGCCCCTTAGTGAGATGTATTTGGTGACTTGCTTGTTGCATTTTTATGGTTTCTGTGTAAAAATTAAAGTGGATGTGAGTACTAGCTGTATGGCATTGATTGTCCCTGACTTTATTCAGAAGTGTACACTAGAACTGTGTCTGAATAAACAGTATTATCAGAAGTCTTGGAATAAATTCAGGATAAAAGAAAACATAATTCCATCTTCTAACAATCAGTGTTTCGCCCACTGCTTTCACTGCTTCCTGTTTGAGATTCACTGTTTCTTGTTTGAGGTTGCGTTTTCTATCTTTGTTCTTAAGTTCAGCTGCTTGTTGTTTAGTTCACAGTGTGTTGGGACACAAATAAGTAATTTACAAATAATGCACATTGACTATGATTAAAATTATAGAGCTAATTAACTTGGAAAACTGATTATATCATGTACTTGCTCTCTACAAACAAGAACAAAATTCTAACCATACATTTATGCAATTTTTGTCAAATAAACATTTTATCATTTTACATGTATCCCTATCTTCTCTTATTAAAATTATGACTTTTTCTGACTCCTTTAGTAGGACTCTGAGTTGAATGAATATTATATTTAATACTTAAAATTATTTGAGTCACTATTAGCATTTATCTGTTTTCCTAAAAAATGTATCTCTGATTTTTCTTTCTTACAAATGTCTCTGGTGAGGCCTATGGGTCTTCCTTTAGAGTATGAACCAGTAGTTCTTTTCCTATGCTTGGGGACCTATGAGCAGTCACTGTTCCTATTGGTCTAGCCTTTCATCAAGTTTGATTTAGGCATCCAGGTTGATAAGACTTAATGGATGTAGCTTCTCTGAAATTTCTAAGAGGCATAATCTCACAGCAGACTTCCTGTTCCTCTGGCTCTTAGAATCTTTGTATCCTTACTTCTACAATTATCCATGAACTTTGAGTGCAGGTTCTTATTGTAGATCTATCAGTTGTAATATATATGTAGTTTAACATGTGATGTGTTAGATATAGTATGTGTATAATATATACATATATATATTATATATATATATAATTTTTAAATAACACACCAACAAATAACAACTGTCATATCTGATAGTATCTATCCTTTAGGCTAGCTTTCATGGTTCAAGAAAATACTATGCAAACTGTGAGATATAGTGCCTTGTGTTCTCATGCTAATGTGTTACCCTCAAAACCTATTTGTAGTGCCCCCCATGTAGACTAAAGGAAGACAACCCCCAATTGACTCTGACTGAGAAATAAAGTTGCCAACAGTCAATGGCTGAGCAGGGAGACAGAGGCAGAACTCTTAGGATTCCTGGGCAAGAAACACAGGGACAAGTAGAAGGGAGTCTGCTATGAGAGATACATAGGATGGACCATGCCATGGAGGAACAGGAGGATGGGATAGCCTAAATGTAGATGCAATGGGAAAGTGATCCCATGGGAGAGCTGCCCAGAAAGAAATAGAACAGTGAAGAAAAAATATAGAACTAGAGAGTGTTAACTCGGGAATATGGGAGGGGAGTATGTGTACTAGCTGTGGGGAGGTTTGGAAGTGTCCAGCCATTGAGCTAGTAAGACATATTAAATACAGAGGTTGTGTGTGCCTGTCTTTCATTCATGAATCCAGAGATCTTGGATAGGTGTAGAGTCACACATTCACCCAGCTAGGAGCATATAGCAGACTTTTAAATATTTATGACAACAAGCAAAGAAGGGAAGCAATTAAACAGCCCTACCTATCCGTAATACTTATGAACCACAACAGTTACCAACATAGCAAGTTAGGTAGCATTCACATGTCAGTGGCTGCTCATATATATACTTAGACTTAAGGCCTACTGAACAGGAAGGAAAATATACCTGTTTACTGGAAACCTACCCAGCTTCCCAGGCCTAGTGAGGTTGTATGGACCTTCCAAAAGAATCTGCCATAATCTCTCTACTAGACAAACAAAATCCTGTTCTACTTTCTAAATCTTATCTTTATACCCACAGAAAAGTGTAGCTATCACTCCTCACCAAGGAAGCTTCTCTACTGCAAATGGAGAACATCATAAACCTCAAATGGGCACAATACTGAGGGCAACAGGCCCTGGGAATCCCAGATCCAAGCATTTACACCACATCTGCATCCATGGCTCAGCAAACATCACAGAAAATGGGGCAAAAAGATTGTAAGAGCCAGAGTACAAGGAACTCTGCTGTGACAGACACAGTCTTAGAAATTGCTGCACTAACAAGACTGGAGTAACAGCAATAGCTGCAAGCTTATCTTTTTCAAAACGTACTCTAATAAGTGTAGTTAAATATTTTAACTTCCCTTCTAGCCCACCACCTAGTAGAAGTATTGGAAATTAAAAGTTAATAGGTCAAAGGAGGATGTGGATCAATTTAGAAATAGTTCTTTGGGGTGAATCCAATCTATGCTGTCAGGGTATCAGCAGTTCAGTTCATCTGGATGAGCAGCAGCAGCTTGATCCACTTACAAACACCATTTGTGAATCAGCAAGGACAGTTTGATCCAGAAGAAACAGCAAGGCTCTGACAATTGGCCTGAGTCCACAAAAGAGGCAAAAAGTGGCCTAAACACACCAGAAGTTCTTGGATGCCTTTCTCTTGATGAAGCCATGACAAATGATGAACCAATACCACCCAACACTGTCTACCATCTGTTGAGTTATACTTACACCCTTTCCAAACATCATGTGTTTTCTCGAGCATCTGCTCTAGCAAAATATCACATGTTCAGGAAGCTTTAAGAAAAACACCCTGGTTGGGTCCATTGTTTTGGCAGCATGTGTATAGTAGAGGATTGCAAATTCAATCATCAGTACGAGGAGAGGACCTCGGCCCTGTGAAGGTTTTGTGCCCCAGTGTAGGAGAATGCCAGGGCCAATAAGTGGGAGAAGGTGGGGTGGCAGGCATGGGGGGAGAGGCAACAGGGTTTTGTTGTTGTTGTTTTTGTTTGTTTGTTTGTTTGTTTGATTGTTTGTTTTGGAGGGGAAACTGGGAAAGGTGAAATTTACATGTAAATAAAGAAAATATCTAATTAAAAAAAAAAGAAAGAAAAAAGAAAAACATTCTGTGTCTGTCATCAGCACTACTTCTCCCATGTATCTGCTTTAGTAAAAACCTCCTCTCATAAGACAGTTTCTATGACACATGACACAACTGAGTCTCCAAAGAAAACAGAAGTTTCCACTTCAAATATCAATAGACATGCTAATGTGGAAGAGAGAAAATGTCAGAGTCCCACCCTTAGACAAAGAACTATAGAGACAACTAAAGACAGCTGGCAGGGGGAGCACCCTCAGTGCCATCTCAGATACCATAGTTCAGACTCCATTGATTACACTGTCTTCCAAAACTTTGTTCTGCAAATATCTGTTCTGTTAACTTCTAAACCAGTGTTTCTCAAACTTCCTAATGCTGCAGCCCTTTAATACATTTCCTCATGTTGTTTCACTAACCATAACACTATTTTTGCTCCTATTCCAAAGCTGTAACTTTTCTGCCTTATGAATCAAAATGTAAATATCTGTGTTTTCTGATGATTATACGTGACCCTTCCAAAGGGGTTACTACACAGGTTGAGAACCGCTGTTCTAAATACTTTCTACTTCTTCATATCTTGCATTATCAGGAGTATCTATGTGGCAGCTAGGATAAATTTTGTAGATTTTCAACTAAATAAGATCCCATCACTCCTTACCAATTGGCTTTTTTACAAACTACATCCATTTTGATTTGATGATAGGGCTGTTCGTGTACCTTCAACACAGATAGCCATTTACCTCTACACCAAACAAATATGATGCTCATTCCCATCCAAAGCTTTGTACTCATTCATTCTCTCCAACTCTCTCTCTCCGGCTTTGATATATAAGCCACAGCCTCCCTATTGTCACAACTTGGTTCCAATGTCATTTAACAAATTAGAGTATAAATACCCAAACAGCCTAGAGACATTGAATTTCTAATAAATAATGAATATTGTCATGATGTTTCTCAAAGGTGCCTAGGACATATTTACACTTAAAATTAGTTCTTCTATTAATTGAAAATCAAATGCTTAGCCTTTATTTTATCATATAACTTTACAATGAGCTCCTACCATAAAGTACTTCCCTGAGTACCCGAGTCAACTTGATGCTTTCCATCCCATGTAACTGTCTAATTCATATCTTACTTCTTTTCTAAAAAACCCTATTTTTCATAATATTCACCACTACTTGAAATATAATTAACTTTTAAGCTTGTTGAATCAGTATTTATGTCTCAAAATGTAGGTTTTTGTGAAAAAAGAAAATATGTTTCTTAGAAAATTTGTCTCAATTATCAGTACATATTAGACATCAAAATTCACATAAGGGATGCTTGAATGACTAGCACATAGTGATATAAAATTAACTGTGTGGTCTATCCCTCAACTTTTAACATAGAATATTTCTAGAGAAAAACAAGTACATTTACATCATACATTTCTAAACAATTTAGAATATGATAGGTCATGTTTATACATTATATTTCATCTATGAAGTAACCAATCTCATCTTTACTGGATAATTAGAAAAAAACATAATAAAATTATGTTAATGTAGAAGATTATTAGAGTTCAATCTTTACAGCATAAAATATTAAGTCTCAGAAACACAAAATGATGTTTCTAAAACCTTGGACTTAATATAAGTTAACATTGAAAACATATTTCACCATATATTTTCTCCCTTCTAAAAAATAGAAGCTTTGCACATGTGATTGACTAATTGCTGTAGCACCCTGAAGAACTTTGTCACATTGTAGATGATCAATAAATATCTCTAGATAAATGAAAAATCAGCAAAATAAAATGCAGCTCCTGTGACATTCAATATCTGACAACATGTGTCATATGGTTTGATTTTAACCACAATAGACAACACTGGATACATCAACAATTTGTTTTTGAAAATTGCCATATAAGTATCAACTGACAAAATATAATAAAGTCACACTATTCATATCTGAAAGAAAAAGCCTATATTTAGTTAATTAAGGAACTCAACCCTTACAAGATGACATACAAGAAACAATAGAGTTTGACATTATTTTTTGTTTTTCATTATACTATATTTATTTGACAGAACTCTCAAAATTGTTCCTACTGCTGAGTGCTGTTGGAGCTCATCAAACAATAATCTATCATGAGTAGCTTTCTCTGGTCATAAAACTTGTTCTCACTGCCTTGTCAAAAAGATGCCTACTGTTAAGTGTTTTAACAACAAAAGAGAATCTTATAAAAGCAAAATAGAAAAAAAATGTGTATCTTCAAAGATAAAAAAATTTTTAAATGCATAAATTTCAGGATTTTTACTTGGCTAAAAATAAAAATGACTGAGCATGAAATGGGTAGCATACCTAATCATCTGTAAGGCCAGAATATAAGTGAATTAAACAAAATATAAGTTACATAAATGTTTTATCAAAAAATATAGTATTTATTCAGCATGAACACTATGACTCTATATTCTAATTTTAAAACAAATAAAAATTATTTGTTTGGTAAAGCTGTGAAATCTATCATTTTATATAACAGAAACCACACAAAACTGATAGTAGGTCCAGCATGAATGCCAAATGTATTTAATTAAGAGAGAGAAATGGAAACATGTAGAATACAAGGAAAGAAAAAATATCTTCATTTAAAGGATCTAATTTGAATTAGTTGAAAGGCTTTTTTTATAAATATGACAATAAAAAAGTAAGAAAGGAAGGAGGGGAGGGGAGAGGAAGGGAGGGGAGAGGAAGGGAGGGGAGAAGAGGGGAGAGCAGGGGAGAGAAGGGGAGAAGAAAGGAAAATTCCTCTTCTCTCTTGTCCTGCAGCCAAGTTGCAGGATTTCCAGAGAGGATCCCAGGGACTAAAAGAAAAGGTGGAGGAAAGATAATGAAATCGTCAAGCCTGGAGTTAGAAAGTGATGCTCAGAGAGAGGGTAAGACACCTGAACTATCGCCAAAGGAAGGCAGGCAGGAAAGGCCTCAGGTACTAACACCTCATCTATCCTTCCATCTCCTGTCAGAGCTGCTAAATGAATGAAGGAGACACGAGATCCATGGTAAAGCAGTGTAACATGTGAAGGAGAAAACGGAAGGTAGGCGGAGCTGAAGAGACAAACACCAGCATCTAATATTCCATTTTAATCATGTGTAATGTTGCTGAGGATTCTGAACAATTCATACAATGGATAGGGTTTGTCTTACACTAACTTTTAAAACCAGCAGTACTTATACTGTTTTAAATGAGAGAGCAGCTAGAAGAGTCAACAAAGACTTTGAAAAAAGTCATTTATGTCTATGCTGTTATGTGGAGAAAAGAATGAATGCCTCATTTGATAAACATTTTTCAAGATTTAGCCACAAATCTTTAGTTTTATATTAAATTTATACAATATGGTAATAAATTACAGAGTAACTAAAACCCAGTGAGAAAAGTAGGATATAAAGTGCCAGAAGAAACTGTAGATAAATACTTCATATAACTTTGGCTTTGATCATACCCTAAGTAGATAGCACATACCACAGACTCTATAGTATACTTTCTATATGTCGCAGAGGAAGTACATTGTGGATTTGAGCACATAAAATCACAAGAGATGGCTTTGATAAAGCAAGAATGGTTGCTGGCCTGGCCTCAGTGAGAGAAGAGGCACCTAACACTCTAGAAACTTGAGCCCCTAGGGAGTGGAGAGGTCTGGTAGGGTGGGGCTGGTGGGATATCCACTTGAAGATGGGGGAGGAGGTATGAGATGAGGAACAGTCAGAGAGTAGACAGGGAGGGGGTAACAATTGGACCATACAAAAATATTAATGGTGGTAATAATAATAATAATAATAATAATAATAATGATAAAACAATAGGCAGAGGTAATTATCATAAAATAGTAAATTTCTAAAGATAAGAATATGTTATTTCATCAGAAAAAGAAATAGGCAAATGATACTATCTGTAACTCCACAGAGAGAATGAATAGTCAGTAAGTATGTAAAGATGTGCACATAACCAATATGAAACCATGGAAATTGAAAGTATCATCATGGAATGGGAAATTTTCAAAATATTAATAACACCCAATAATGTTGAGCACTAAGGAAACAAAGCATTCTTCCTGTGGGTACTAGAGAACTTGTGACTTTCTCAGAAATTGCTTTTTAAGGTCCTACTAAATTTATAATAGGAATATAGATTGTCACATCATTCTACTTAGTAATATGTCTTGTAGCAATAAAAGCACTATGGTGTGAAGAATTTCTCCTCTATCATATAATAAATTTTAAATAGAAACATGCATTTAACATGTTTTATTTAAATGTTATGGCAGAAATGCAGACAAAACCTAATAGAGATTTAAGCATTTGTATTCTCTTCTAAATTCCCCCAAACACTTCTGAAATTTAGCAGTGACCACATGGACACCTCTGGCCAATGAGTGAGAACAATAGGTGTAGGTAGAGGGTGTTCAGAGAGCTTTAATCCCCACAGACTTCCCTTGTTGGCTCTGGAGATTATATGCCTCAAATAGGTATTTATTGTCATGTAAGTAAGATTTGGAGGCTATTAGTCCTTTTTTGCATGAAGATCTTCAAGCCATTGATGTGTTCCACTCACCACATTGTCAATAAAAATTGCCTTCCTTTCCATTAAAAGTAAACTGATTATGAATGTTAGCAACATCTTGGAAATTTCTTCACAGAAATACTTTGATTAGTGTTTGATTAAATATCTAGGTATGTGCTATCACTTAACCATGTTGAATCATATAATTAGGCATCATATAGACCTACTATGACCTGATTTTTTTAAAAAAAAAACAGCAAACAAAAACAACAAGTAGTATTTACTGAAAAGAGAAAATCACCAACTAGTTTTCCTGATAAATAGATCTCTTGGGAGATTCACCAGCTTATCTAGCATCCTGTTATCTTGTGTCAGCATGCTTCTGAGACTGGAAAGTGGACATTTTCACTCCAGGTTCTCCTGAATCTTAAAGCCAGATAAGGCTCAAGGTGACATATTGAAATGAGTAAGCCAAGAAGCAAAATGAGTAACTGCTGTCCATACTAGGTCACTCATGACTTCTCAACAGTTCACTGGGGAAGGATGCATCTGGGACAGGCACATAGGCAGTGTCTACTCTGTGTCCATTTTCCCAGTGCACAGTGTCAGTAGATCTTTTCATTAAGCGTTGTATTAGCATACAATATTTGTAAATGGTAATGAATTTGTAATGTTTTCCTATATGCATATAATGTACTTTGATTACATTCTTTTATCTTACAGTTTCTAATTTCTACACCTACTGATTCCCCTTTTACTTCCTTCCCCATCCAAACCATTTCCTCTCCTGTTTTCATGTTTTTTTTTTCAATTTGTTCATGTGTTTGTACATGCATGCATGCATGTGTGCCAAGTGGTGCAAGGGATGAGCTTGTCTAGGGTTACTTATAGGAGCATGGATTAGGAGTTATGGACAGTTGCGTGGGCAGCTTATTAATGCTACACCACTGACAAAACCTTCTCTCCACGAAGCCATTACCCTATAGATCCTCAGTAAGGTTG
>JADRCD010222482.1:20675-40922 GCA_019843815.1 Montemys delectorum | reverse complement strand
CCCCCCCCCCCCCAGCCCAGACCCCATCAGACAGACAAGACGAGATAAATGGAAACCTCAGGTTAAAAATACCCAGCTTGTTGTAAAGAGAAATAGGCACAGGAAGGAAGTGTGGGGAGGCAGGCTAGAGAAAAAGCCCCCAAAAGAAGGTGGTATTAAAGGCTAAGAGTGAATTGGGTGGGGATTTTGAGGCATGCTCTTCAGGTATCCTCGGTGGGCAGGCCATTCAGGCAGGTCCTCGCAGAGAAACAGTTTGTGCTCACTGAGACCCGGATTCGAATCCCCATGAAAAGCCTCGACCCGGGTTTGAGACGGACAGACAAGCAGACACCTTCAGGTTGGTGAGACTCGGAAGCTTGGAGGAAAGCTCGTCACGCTTGTCGCTTGTCTCTGGAAAGAGTCATTGAACCAGCAGACCGATGGACCGTCTGCCCTGAGGAGATTGGGAAGGGCGCTTAGCTGGCCTGGAACCTCACCCAGTCTTTGGGGGAAGGAAGAACAGTGAATCAGAGTGCTGAATGGAGCCAGCATAGTGTCTGTGCCACAGAGCCGTGGATGGAGGCTCTGGGAGCAGGAAACCTGACGATCCCTTGTCCTAGCTGCAATGACCACTCCTGCGTGTGTCTGTTTCCTTAGTTGTGGAAAGCAGCCTGCACTAGGTGGTAGCCTGGTAGCAGCATGGAGAGGATTAAGTAAGCCAATCAAAGTTACTGGTCCCTACAAGTTAATTCTTAACGCTGGCTTCGGAAGGTGTGATGGAGACATGAGAGATAGGAAGCCTGCTCTCCACCTGGCCAGGAGAGAGCAGCAAAAAAAGATGATCTGTGGTAAATACAGCACAGACCCACGCCTTCCGAAACTAATGCCCGATGCTACACAATCACAGTTTAGTGTGATAGGAGAGTATTTTTGTGCCAACCTCCAGGAGGCAAGGCTCAACCCTTTGTCCTTAGTATGGGGAGGGGGCCAGGCTAGTGGGGAAGAGTCCTGGCAAGAAGGAAGCCAAGGAAATACAGTTAAGTAAAAGGGAGTGTGCAGCAGGAGCGGGTGGGAGAGTCAACAGGGACAGACTCAGGGTGCTTTGTTAAGAGTTTGCCTCTGGTTGGATACAGTGGATCTCACCTGTAATCTCAGCATTTGGGAGACAGAGGCAGGAGGATCATGAGTTCTGGACCAGTCTGAGCAACATAACAAGACTCTATCTATTAAAAAAAATTTCAAATATATTCATGCATTGTTGAATCTACCTTTATTGTCAGCACTTGGGAGACAGAAGCAGATAGATCTCTGTGAGTTCGAGGCCAGCCTGCTCTACAGATCCAGTTCCAAGACAGCCAGGGCTACACAGAGAAACCCTGTCTCGAAAGACAAAATACAATAACAACAAGTTTGCACTTTAGCACCTAGAATGTAGCTCAAAGACAGAGTCCCCTCCTGTTACACACTAACATGCTTGAGGTGTTGTGACATTGACAACAGCACCTTATAGTCCAGGCAGGAGGCAAAAGGAGGGGATCAGAAGGTGGTGTTCAATCTGTGTGCTGAACAGATTTCATTGGTAGAGCTGTGGGGCATAACTGAGAGGGGAAGAGGTTTGTGATGGGGAGGCCAGCAGGTCGAACAGTCCCTGCTATAGCCAGGCAAGAGACAAAAAGAAAGCTCTTAGCAGGCAGAGTAACGGAAAGATGGCAAGGAGAGAGAAGACATCTCCATGATGTGTGGTCTCTCACCTGGACATGTAGTAGTGTCCTTTAGTGGAGACTGGATAAAGGGAGAGAAAGAGTTACAAAAAATCTTTGTATAGACTATCAAGTCTAAGGAGGCTGAGATGGCCAGGTGCCCGGGGTAGGTGAGGGGCATGCCGAGGTTGGAAGTGATAGATGTACAATAGGAGTAAGGTGAGCTGGCAGACAGCTCCCTTCAGAATTGAGCAATAGTTACTTTGTGTGTGTGTGTGTGTGTGTGTGTGTGTGTGTGTGTGTGTGTGTTTAAGACAGGGTCTCTTGCTGTCTTGGAACTTTATTAATTTATCTGAGTCAGGGTCTCTCTACATAGCCCTGGCTGTCTTGCAGCTCACCATTTAGACAAGGCTGGCCTTGAATCTGCAGAGATCCACCTGCCTCTGCTTCTTAAGTACTGGGATTAAAGGCATGTGCCATCACGCTCAGCATAATCACCACTCTATCTACCACTGAGTCCCTACTATGATTTTAATGTTTAGCTGGATATTGTCACTGGCTTTCTATGGTAGATGAAGCTTCCTCAGGAAGAGGAGATGGGAGGCTTTCCAGGAGGCCCAACAGGGCTCCCTTGCTCTCTAATTTGTAGTCAGAAAGATGATAAAGCACCATGGGTTACTGCATCCTAAATGACATATGCATTATTGGGCTTGCGCTAAATCAATTATTTTTACAAAATAGAAGAATCACTTAGGGCGATCTTGCCAAGAAATTGCAGATAAAGATCATGGGAATTCAGGAAATGCAAGCCAGGCGTGGAGATGCATACCTGGACTCTTGCCACCCAGAGAAACAGGGAGCACTACAAATTTGAGACCAGCCTGGTCTACACAGCGAGGCTCAGGCCAGCCAGAGCTACATATTGAGACCCTGCTAAAAAGGAAGGAAGAGTGCGGGGGGGGGGGGGGGGGGGGGGGGGGGGAGGAAAGAGAAAAAGAGAAAGGCTGAGGAGATAGCTCAGTTAGTGAAACATTAGCCGTGCAAGCATGATGGCCCTGAATTTGATCCCCAGTACCCATCAAAGCGGGGCGGTGACACAGAGCCCATAATCCCAAAGAAGGAGACATGGGAGGATTGCTGTGTTCTCTGGCTGGCTAGTCTACCTGAATCAGCAAGCTCCAGGGTTTGATACCCTGTCTCAAAGAATAAGGTGGAGAGTGACTGAGGAAGACGTCCAGTGTTGAACCTTGATCTTCATATAGCCCCTCCACATACATGAGTACCTGAACACAGAAAAAGGAAAAAGGATATGCAATGGTAGTCGGGGAGACAGCTTCGTAGGGAAGCGTGCCTACTACTCGGAGGCCTGAGTTTAGAACCCATCAATCACCTATGTGAAAGCTGTAGGCTCCTGTAATCTTGGTGCTGTGAGCGACAGAAACAGGAGAGTCACTGAAGCTTGCTGGCCACTAACCTAGCTCCAGGTGCAGGGTGGGACCCTGTCTCAAAAGAATAAGGTGGACAGTGATAGAACAAGACACCCAGAGTCCACCTCTGGCCTCCAGGTGTGCACTGGCACCTGCAGACACATGTACACATCACACACACACACCCTACATATGCCACAGAACAAATATTTTTTCAAGTGAAAGGCAGAGATGAAGTGATAAGAGAAGGAAAAAGCAAAGTTGGCCTCCTCTCCATACATCTTGATAGATAGTTCCATTATAATGCTAAAATAGAGTTTAGTGAGGTCTAACAGGAATATGGAGGAAATAACTCTTGACACTGTTAAGGTGACAATGTGAAGTGGACAGCTGTGCCCCTGTTAAAAAAAAAAATGAGGCTCACCTCAAATATATAGTATGGCTTGAGATAGCAGGCCATGTGTTAGAAATAGCTGAGCTGGGTGTGATGCATGTCTTGGGGGTAAGGGGACGAGGCAAGAGGGTCAGGAATTCTGGGCCAGGCCAGCCTCGGCTACATAGCAAGTGTGATGCCAGGCTGGAGTACAGAAAGCCTAGGGGGAAATGCATTTGCTTTCAAAGCACAAGGGCCTTAGTTTGGATCCTGGCAACTATATAAGAAGCTGAGTGTAGCTGAGTCCATGAACTTCGGTGCTGGGGTAGGGGTATGGGACCGGTGGGTCACTGGGGCTTGCTAACTAGCAACCAATCTTTCCAGGTTCAGTGAGAACCTTATCTTGTGGGGAAAAAAATGGAAAGTGGTGAAGCAGGACTCCCAATGTTCTCCTTTAGCATCTACTAACAAGCACACTAACATATAACTTGTGCACGCATGCGTGTACACACACACATACACACATACAAAAATACATACACACACACTTCCATACACATGCATGCACACATACATACACATATACATCCACACACATCCACAATATACATACACACACATGAAATAGTTAAATATATATATTAAAGGTTCACGTTAAAATGTTACTGCTGATAAAATGTAATACCTTAGCTGAGCATAGTGGCTCATGCCTTTAATCCCAGCACTCAGGAGACGGAGGCAGGTGGAGCTCTGTGAGTTTGAGGCCAGTCAGTGAGTTCCAGGACAGTCAAAGATAATAGCGGGACCCTGTCTCAAAACCACAAGATGTCAGTAAGTACTTTGCTATGGGGGATTGTCACCTCACAAAGACTGTAATGTTAACAAACATTTGAGCTACCTTTCTACTTCCTCAGTGCTCCACATCTGAAACACCAAGGGTTGTATTTATCCTGCAGAACAAAGGAGGCTTGTATTCAGGAGTGAGGCTGCAATGGCTCACTTGTCCTTCATCGCCTTGGTCCTCCCCTTCCTTCTGAAGATGAGAGAAAGATTAGTCGAGCTCCCTGGAGAAAAGCCTTAGGTAAATACTGGATGTTGCTGAGTTATTGTTACTATTTAACAACACCAGCAGCTGTGCTCTATGCGCCTCTGAGGGGTTCAAGGGAACATCCAGACCAGGGGTCAATAGCAAACACTCCAACACTTGCTCTCTTGACACCATATGAGTCTAGGGGTCCCTGAGGCCTGTGAGTCCTAGGGGGCATGGAGGCTGCTGGGGCTTAGAAAACCCAAAGCCCAGCCCGGCAATGGTGGCGACGCCTTTAATCCCAGCACTTGGGAGGAAGAGACAGGTGGATTTCTGAGTTCCAGGCCAGCCTGGTCTACAGAGTGAGTTCAAGGACAGCCAGGGCTACACAGGGAAACCCTGTCTTGAAAAACAAACAAAAAAAAAAAAAAAAGAAAGAAAGAAAGAAAGAAAGAAAGAAAGAAAAAAGAAAAACCAAAGCCCGAAAGGAAAAAGGGTGGGTGGGGGTACTGCCATTCTCTGTGGAAGGAAGAGTCTACCTCTTTCTATCAGAGGCCAAAAGTGAACTGGGCCAGTGACATGGAAAGCATCATGTGTGTCAGCCTGGGGCCAAAGCCATGGAGATTAAATCTTCACTGCGGCTTGGGTGCCTGCAGCCTAGCCACCAAGAAAACTAGCATTGGGCTCAGCTCTGCCCCCCCACCCCATTACATTCTGTAGTAAAATAAGTTTGTGTTCTATTTAAAAGTACATTTCTGTGAGGAATTTTTTTAAAGAATTATTTATTTATTTATTTATTTATTTATTGTATGTATGTGAGCACACTGTTGATTCTTCAGACACACCAGTAGAGGGCATCAGATTCCATCACAGATGGATGTGAGTCACCATATGGTTGGTGGGAATTGAACTCAGGACCAGTCAGTGCTCTTAACCACTGAGCCATCTCTCCAGCCCCATTTGGGTGAGGACTTTAACAAGGTAAAAATGATTCTTCTCCATAACTTATACCCAACACATATTCATGGAGCTTATGCCTTGACTTTGAAGTCATGTACCAAGAAAGCACAGGGGGAGATGCCAGGGCACAGATGACTTTGGTGGGAAAGTCAAGATAACTATGACACAAATGGATAGGAACTTGAGAGGTTCAGATGAAGAGGGACCAGAGTGGAAGGAGAGTCAGGCAGGGTCATGGCTCAAAGCCTAGCCTTGAAGGGTCAGAGAATCTGACCAAGTAGAGATGGAGATACTGACATCGCAAAGAACAAGCCAACCCCACAAACAGAGAAGCACAGGACACACGTGGTGAGCTGAGTTGTTACTTTACTCTAGCAAGGAAAGAATACAGGAGACTAGGATTGCAAATGGGTACTGGAAGTGAAAGGTACTCTCCCCTGCTCCCCCCCATCCCCTCAGTTATCACTCATGAGCACTACAAGCTTTGGAAAGTTTCTGGGTAAGTAACGATCAAAACAAAACAAAACCTGTCCAGAGCCCTCCAGTGAAGTGTTACTTGGGAACAGTGATTCAGATAGATGTACTTGGAAGTAGCAATTCAGATGCAAGGCTTCAGGCCTTTGTACTGACCAGACACAGATGGGTCTGTGGGAAAGTGCCCTGGGCCAGGGGCAGGTGGATTGCTTCTCTGAGAAACCATGGAACCCACATTTCCAAGCACTTGGGCGTCCTTCGCCTCTGTTGGCTTGGGTCATGTTAAGTCAAATCTTCCCATGGAGCCTGGGTGGTGGATGGGGCTGGTGGCCAGGCTGAAGCTCTCGGAAACTCGGACGAGTTGGGCGGGGAATGGGTGAGTGTGGGATCCCTGTAATAAAATCTAGGGAAAGGAGCCCTTGTGGTGTCCTGGGGTGTGAAGCACAGGGCGTGGGGCCCTGCATTCCCAGGTGGCTAAGACGCCGCCACTGCTGATGAGTATCATTATTATTCCTGCTCGGGCTTCTTGGAACTTTCATCCTGCAGGACCCTGCCTGGCTGGGCAAGCATCACCAACTAGCAAGGGGTGGGGCGGGCAGGTAGCTCCTGGCAACAAGGGAACAGGACATAACCAGGGTTTTCCGCCCATTCCAAATCCCTTATAACCATGGACATATGAGCAGAGCTTCGCCAGGGGAAACTGAGATACACCGGCAATGAATGAGTTGGTGAGGTCCCTCAGCAGAGACCCCTCCTTCCCTTCACTATATTCTTCATAAGGTCGTGCTTATTATTCTCTGTAAGCTAAGGCTGCTCTTGCAGGGCTGGAGGAGAGCCAGAGAAGGTGTGGATTCTAGAAGAGAGAACTGGGCTGGGGCCAGGACATCAGAGCTGGTACCCTCTGTGCCAGGTGCTTCGGGCATCATGAGGTCAGGCTCCTGGTTTCGAGTCTCTCTGAAAGGTTCTGCCGTATGGGTGGATCTTCCACAAGCCCCCAAGGGAGGGCAAGACTGGAGACGTGCAAAATGCCCAGCTCTGTCCCAGCAGAGGCTAGATTCAGCATCCTGGGATAGGAAGAGCCTAGATCTCATAAAGATGGGTCAGGCCCAGGAGCGAAGGACCAGACAAAGGCTCATAGACCGAGAAAGGTGTGTGTGTGTCTGTGTGTTGTGTGCATCTGCACGTGTGTTGTCTGTACATTTATTAACACCAGTTTCCAGTGGGGACGTGTCTCTGCTTGCTGAGACAGATGAAAGGCAGAAGGACTAGAAGGGAGTGTGAACAGCAGACTGATGACTTAGGTAAGGGGTTAAGTGGGATCCTACACAACACATGGATTCTGGCCCACTGGGCACCCACTGGAGAGGGAAGGGGCAGTCCAACAGTCCGCAGTCTGAGGCCCTTTCTCTACCCATACCTGTCGCTTAGAAAGTAGCAGCCCCGGAACCATTTTCTGGCTTAAAGGGAAAGTGGGTCAACACAGAATAGGCCATGGAACTGGAGGAGAGAAGGTGATATAGCAGCCTCCACACGCGCGATCCTGGGATCCACCATCAGTCACAAATTCATGAAGAATTTATAAAACAACTGCTGCGAGCAAGGCAGACTACTTGGTTCTGTGGTACAATACATGAGACATATTCTCTCCACTCAGGAGGCTATCTGGAGAAAGACAAGTCTTTCTCTTTGATGAACTTCGTAGTTGAGTCCTGAAGACATCTTTGCCCTCCCTGATGGGGGTTGTGCCCGCTCTACCCATGCCAGCAGTCTGCCAGTTCTCTGGAGTTAGACACGCACACACAAACACACACACACACACACACACACACACACACACACACACACAAGCAAGCAAGTTTCACTAGAACTCTTCCTGGTGTCTTGATGCCCACCTAGCCAAAACTTCCAGCCTTCAGCTACAAAAGTCATCTGTTGAGCTTCCCATTGTGTCAGACCACAAAAGGCTCACTGTGGCCCTATCAGATCAAACCCGCCCTTCTGCCTACTAGACCTCCACCTACTTGCTTTCTCCTAGTGATCGAAAGAATCCAGAGCAGACTCTCAAAGCTAGTTAGATACAATATGAGCTTCTGGGGGATTTTCAGGGTCCTGTCACAGGTTTTTATTCTTACTGCCCAACAGTGTCTCTCCTCATCTCCAAAAGAGTCTCTTCCTGTCCCCAATAGTGTCCCTTCCCATCCTCAGGATACAAATATCAGTACTGTAACTGTCAACATCTAAACCACAGCATGAACCTTTTCTTTTTCTTTTTCTTTTTCTTTTTCTTTCTTCCTTCCTTCCTTCCTTTCTTTCTTTCTTTCTTTTTTTCTTTTTTTTTTTTTTCAAAACAGGGTTTTTCTGGATCGCCTTGCCTGTCTTGGAACTCACTCTGTAGTCCAGGCTGGCCTGGAACTCAGAAATCTGCTTGCCTCTGCCTCTCAAGTGCTGGGATTAAAGGCGTGCGTCACCACCGCCCAGCTCAGCATCAACCTTTTCATGAGAAACCTTTCCATGTTTATAGCCAATTAATTTGACAAATATATATAGACTAGAGGCTATGGACCAGGTATGGCAACAGTCACTGAAGTAGCTCTTTTGATGTTGGGGGAAAGGCCTGTTGCCATGGAGTGGGTGAGAGGCTCCTGTGAGCGGGGTGGGTAGACACTGATGGAGACAGATGTACTGAGGGTCAGATGGAGCCATGCTTATGGCTTCCCCAAATCCTGCTCTGCTGCCCACCATGGTCTCCTCAAGTTTTCCTTCCTGGGCTCTTCACATCGCCCAGAGTGCCTGGCTGAGAGGAATGGAGAACGTTCCCATGGCATGTTCCCGTAGGCACCGCATTGTTCTTCTGCAGTGGATAAAGTTCCTCCATTCCCTCAGTCAGCATCCTCTGGATGTGATACAGGAAACAGACAACAGAAATTAGAGTCTAAAATATCTGTGTTTTAAAAAAAAAAAAAAAAGGGCCCTTTGGAGACTGGGCTCGGTTAGTAAAATGCTTGCTAAACAAGCCTGAGGACCTGAATTCAATCTCCAGCCCAGGAAAGGGGAGGCACAGCCTAGAGACTGTCTGGGGTTTGCTGGTCAGCTAGTCTTGCCAAATCAGTAAGTGCCAGGTTCAACAAAAGACCCTATCTCTGAAACGTAGGTGACAAATGACAGAGGAAGACACTTAATGTTGATGTGTGGCCTCCACACACATGCGTGTGTGCATGAGCATGCTCACCTCTCACTCATACAGCCTTTAAACAATGGAAGTTATGAAGGGCTGCAAAAGGCTCCCTCACTATTCCACGTAGTTAGGAAGTTACAGCTCCCATCCCCTGACCCATAGGGCAGTCATCTTGTGGGGAAAGGAATCTGCTGTCCTTGGCTTTAGTTACAGGGGCGACTGAGTGAGACCTGTTCATGAAGGAAGTGCTCTAACTCCCCTCGCTTGGGTGCATGTTTAACCAAGCTAATCAGAAGAAGAGTCTTCCAACTGCCTCACCAAGCAAGATGCTACAAATCCCTCCCCACTTATCTGCCCCAGACCACCTGGCAAGTTATGAGACATTCTCTACTCTGAATGCACAGCTCCTATAAACCAACATAAGCAAGTGGCCTTCGGGTCTGATCACCCCCATTTTCTTACACATAAACGTTCATATGGATTATTTTGAAGTGATGTGATAACCGGGGAGAATGTGGGAGCCAAAACATGCTTGTCTGGTCTCTCGGTCCTCTCATAATCGGGGCTGTCCCCAACAACTTCGTGACTCTGTCTCCAAGGAACCTTGGCCCAGGGGTAGAATTCCTGCTCATGAAACTGGGGTAGTTCTCAAAAATGCTAAGAGAGAAGCTGCTGTGCCCAGGAAGCCGAGCAGGAAAGCAATCCTTTTTTAGGTTTGCCTGATAACAGAGAAAATTGGGGCTATGCAGTGAGACAGGTGTGAGAAATAACATGGCTGAAATGCTGCCCTACGTGTGGAGTTTCCCAAATCAAAGGGTAGGTCATTACAAGTGTACAAGCCCCTCCCCTATCCTTTTGTCCCCTCTCCCTCCCTTCCTTTCTCCCTTCTTTTCTCCTACTCCTCTTCTCTCTTTCCTCTTCTTCCTCTTCCCCTCCCTCTCCCCTTCCCTTTTTGCTTCCCCATGGACTTGAGTCCCTACATGAGGATACCTCTCTGTCGTACACAGCCAAGCACACCCTTTACCTATCTAGCGTTCAGCATTCCAGCATGCCTTAGCTCAGCTTCAGGCCTTTTACTTCACCTTGCCCAGCTGGTCAAGCCCTGGTTGAAAGCTCCTTTCTCTGAATTCTAGTTCCACTGCATAAGGCTTGCTTTTTGATACATTTGGCGTCACACACCTGATGTTTGTGTAAATCGCAAGACCGGTTCATTTTAGTGCCTGAAAGCACTGAACACAGGGATGCGTCGTTTTAGGACTAGATGGAGCTCATTAAACACGGGAGAATATGCCCTGAAAGGTGGTCACCAGAACACTGAAGGCCCACAGCTTGTCTGGGCGGAGAAACATCTCAAACAACGTCAGTTAGATTCCTGATGGACAGAATCCACACCTTTAGATGACATCATAGAGAGCCCTGGGGGCAGCCTGCCTGGAGGATGGAGGACATTTTTCACAATGCCACGGAGTTCAGTTACCTGAGTGGAGTTTAATTACCTGTGGGGGAAACCTTCAGTCCAAGTGATTCCAAACAACAGTGTGCACCTTAGGAAGAGACTGGCAATCCAAAGCACAGCAGAAAGCTTTCTGTAGGATTGTCGCCAGTCAACATGGAAGAGCTCACCCGAGACTAAAGACCAGAGTAAATGTTGGAGATATAAGAAACACCATAGATATTGCTCTTTGTAGTGAAGCTGTCTCCAGAATCATATCTCGGCCCAAGGAACTGAGAGTTGGAGAGGAAGTTGGAGAGGAAGTGGGGACTGTTGGATTATTATAATCTCTTCTTCACCATCACCCCACCCCCATTCCCACCCTCACCCCGACCCCCACTCCTCCTTCTTTTGAGAGTTCTTTTTTTCCAGACAGGGTTTCTCTGTGTAGCCCTGGCTGTCCTGGAACTCACTCTGTAGACCAGGCTGGCCTCGAACTCAGAAATCTGCCTGCCTCTGCCTCCCAAGTGCTGTTCTTTTGAGAGTTCTGATCCTCCTGCATCCATTTCCTAAGTGCTGGGATTACAGGCGTGCACCACCACACTTAGTTTAGACACCATTAGGGATCAAACCCACAGCTTTGTGTTTGCTAGACAACGATTCTATCAGTTGAGCTGCAGCCCAGCCTAGAACCTTTTTTTTTTTTTTCTTAAAGCTGAAGCACCGTCTCTTTTATCCTCATCTCTTGTTAAAGAAGAAAGTAGCAGTTCACCCAAGGTACACGATTGGTGGGAAAATGGAGTCAGAGTATCACACTGATGGGCCAGGGCACACTGGCAGTCAAGGAGGAGCCCTAGTCCTTGGTAGCCTTCATTTTATGGCTGCTAAAAGATACCAAAGAGGAGGGAGGAAACCCTAGCCTCCTCAAATAGCCTATAACCCAGGGAGGCCCTACTTTAACCAGACTGAATACAAGATGTAACAGAACACAGAGGAAGTGGCCCAAGGCCCTGTGGGGGAAGTAGGGAAGGCTTCCCAGAGGAGGTGGCCATTGGATCTGAAATGTAAAGGACAAGCTCTCGACCAGGTAAACAAGTATGGATGAGGTATTCCAGGTGGAAGACGTGGTGTGGGTGAACCCTTAGACAAAGGAGCATGGCTTGTTGCAGATGCTGGAGATGTTCAACATGTACAGCATGGGGGAGTCAGGGACAGTGAAGTTGACGCCACATTTGGGCAAGTCCCGAAATGCCTTGCAAAATAGTTTGGATTTCCATGTAAGATATGGAGAGCTGGATGTGTTTCCAATGGCTGCTCTAGCAAATCACCACACACCGGGTAGCGTAAAACCACACAAGTGTGAATTCTCACTGGGCTGCTGTAGACTGGACTGCCGTAGACGGCGTCATCGTCATTTCCCCTTTGATAGCTACTGGGGAGAACTGATTCCTTGCTCGCTCACTTCTGCTTCTCCCGGCAGCCCACTGTCCTCAGCTCGCATCCTTCTCCATCTTCATAGCCAGCAGCACATGGTTTCAATCCCATTTCCCTAACTGTATCTCAGACTCCAGCACTCTTCTGCCTCTGTCTTCATGGGGCTCCTGGGATGGCACTAGGCCCATCAGAATCAGTATAAGCACCACACCCTTGAACTCAGTCACTTTGCAAAATCCCTTTTGCAATGTAAGGTGGCATATTCACAGGTTCAGAAAAGTGGATGTGGGCCTTTGGGGCGGGGGACACTATTCTACTCATATAGGACAAGAAACAGTGAAGAAACCTGAGTGAAGCTTGGGGTGCCAGGTAGCACAGCATTGTGGCTCCAAGAGATGGTGTGGGGACTAGAGGATGGCTCAGTGGTCTGCTCTTGCAAAGGACTGCAGCTCAGTTCTTACCACTCATGTAGTGAGTCACAATCAGCTGTATTTCCAATTCCAGGGGGGTCTGAACCCCTCTTCTGGGCACCAGGTATGCATATGGTACACATATATACATGTGGGCACTCTTGGTATCCACATTTAAAAAAAGAAAAGTTGCCAGGCAGTGGTGGCACACGCCTTTAATCCCAGCACTTGGGAGGCAGAGGCAGGCGGATTTCTGAGTTTGAGGCCAGCCTGGTCTACAGAGTGAGTTCCAGGACAGCCAGGGCTACACAGAGAAACCCTGTCTCAGGGGGAAAAAAAAAAAGTCTTGGGGAAAGAAAAAACAAACAAACAAACAACAACAACAACAACAACAACAACAACAAAACCCGCTGATGTGGGCTCTGACTACCCCAGTTCACTCTTACCTTTGCCAGTAAGAGCAATGTGACCTTATGTCATTTCGGAATTATGGTCTCTGTACCTGGGTTTTCTTGTCTATAAAACAGACAAAAACACTCTGCTTTCTCCCTAGCTATTCAGGTTATATGGGATAGCAGGGATGAAAGTTAGGACATTCAGTAAACTGCAAATATCTTGTGCTCAGTGCTAAAAACAGGACCTAGCCTCCTATAAGGCTCACCAGCACAGGAAGGAAGGAGACACCCGAGCACCAGGGATCCTGCCATGAGGAACACGTGATACTACAATCCTCTGGATGGCTCTCCATGCTTCCTCTGTTGGCTTAAGGAAGCCAGGGCTGGAAGCTGCCTACATCTGTTCTCCTTTCTGCTGAGATTTATTCTGGATGTTAAAGAGTAAGTGATTTGTTTTTGTTTGTTTTGTTGTATTTTGAGACAGAGTTTCTCTGTGTAGTTCTGTCCTGGAACTCATTTTGTAGACCAGGCTAGCCTGGAACTCAGAGATTGGCCTACCTCTGTATACAAGGTTTGCCTGGGGCTACAATGTAGCCCAGGCTGGCCTCAATCTCCTGGTCATCCTCCTCCCTCAGCTTCCCACATGCTGGGATTACCAACATGAGCTGCCACTACCATGATATGGTGGGATATGATACTTATTTACTTCTTTAACATTATCTATTGGCCTGGTGGTGGTGGTAGTGGTGGCACACGCCTTTAATCCCAGCACTCGGCAGGCAGAGGCAGGTGGATTTCTGAGTTCAAGGCTAGCCTGGTCTACAGAGTGAGTTCCAGGACAGCCAGGGCTACACAGAGAAACCCTGTCTTGAAAAAAACAAAAACAAAAACAAACAAACAAACAAACAAAAAACAAAAAGAACCCACTATCTATCTATCTATCTATTTATTTATTTATTTATTTATTTTCCCCTGAGATTTCCACAACAGTGTTGGTGACATTCAGCCCTTTGGAAACTTGGTAATGTCTCAGCCAGACACCTGGTGTGATGACATTTACTTGACTGATTTGGTAGTGACCCGTTCTGGTTTCCTAGATGCCCTTACACACCTTCGGCCATCTCCTTTGTCCCCACTTTCTACTAGGGCATCAACAGGCTCCTTGTTCTCTTTCCTTTGTTGATTTCTTCTCTAAGTTCCTCCACAGGTGCAGACCCAGGAGTCTGACTATGTCAGGTTGTCAAACGAAGCAGAACTCAGTCAGTAAAATTAGGATTTCAGGCAAACAATGAGTAATTTTAATGTAAGTTTATTCCAAATAGTACTGCCTGATGAATGGTGCATTATTAACCAGTTATTTGATTAAGCGGGACATTCCATTCTGTAGTCTCACCAAGTAACACTTCAGTCTGTTCTCTGATACAGTTTACAAGGTACTCAAGTCTTGAAAGTTTCCTTGTCGTGTCCTCTTTTACATGTAGTTCTTTATGGTAACACAGTGGAGAGAGGGAAGAGGAGGATTCTGGAGGGATGGTGGCCAGAAGATTGGGCACTGGTCCCTGTTGTCTCAACCACACAGACCCTTCTGCTGCCCAGCTGTGTATTTCACAACACACACAGGCAAGCCCCACTCAGCCTCCCTCCCTGTGGTCTAAAGAGCACTCAGGATACTCATTCTGTTGAAGTACATTGAGATTGCTGCTTTTTTTTTTTTTTTTTTTTTTTTTTCTGAGACAGGGTTTCTGTGTAGCCCTGGCAGTCCTGAAACTCACTCGGTAGACCAGGCTGGCCTCGAACTCAGAAATCCTCCTGCCTCTGCCTCCCAAGAGCTAGGATTATAGGCGTGTGCCACCACCACCCAGCCTGCTCAGCTTTCTTTTGAAAAGGAGTGCTAGTTGGCACATGTGTGTGAAATCCTACACTTGGGAGGCTAAGGCAGGAGGAATTCATGTTTGAGCCCAGCCTGAACTGCACAGAAAGACCGTCTTTCAAAATGGAATCAGCCAGTCCATCTGTATGCTGTGCAAAGCAATGTTCTACATTGCAGCCTGGGATAATGTCAGCTCTCCCCACCAGTGGGCTATGCATTGGATTGGAGTATGTGATCTGTCATAACAAGCTATGGTTTGAATACATAAGACTCGTCTTTCTATTGACAAAAAAGCTTTCTCTCCAAAGATCCTTTCCATGTGCTCCACTAGTCTAGCATCTTCTTCCCCCCTCCCCACTCCACTGACACCTCATCCCCAAGTCCTCATTCCAATTTCTTTCTGTGGTCTGTGGATTAATTGTCTGATACCCCTCCTATCTCAATTTTTTATCTTCTTTTCTTTCTTTCTTTCTTTCTTTTTCTTTTTTCTTTTGACAGTCTTTCCTGCCTACCCCTGCCTCTGCCTCCCAAGTGCTAGGAGTAAAGGGGTGTACCACCATGTCTGGCCCAGGTTGTCATGACTGAAGGCCAAAGTTCAGTGCTGGGCCAGCCAGACCTCTCCCTGCAGCCTGCCAACCCCTTCATTTCCAGGAGCACTTCTTGGCTGTCCACTCCAGTCTTAGTCTTGCCTCACTGTCTCAGACAGACTTCCGTTCGCATCAGCCTTGTCCAGCCATCTTGTGGTGTTGACATTTCCATTTCCACTTTCCGAGACTAAATCATGCAGAATATTTTAACAGCTCATGAAATCTTTTTTTTAAAGGGTTTTTTTTTTTTTAAGATTTATTTATTTATTTAATATATATGAGTACACTGTAGCTGTACATGGTTGTAAGCCTTCATGTGGTTATTGGGAATTGAATTTAGGACCTCTGCTTGCTCCGGTCAACCCCACTCGCTCAGGCCCAAAGATTTATTTATTATTATAAATAAGTACGTTGCAGCTGTCTTCAGATGCACCAGAAGAGGGCGTCAGATCTCATTACAGATGGTTGTGAGCTACCATGAGGTTGCTGGGATTTGAACTCAGGACCTTCAGAAGAACAGTCAGTGCTCTTAACCACTGAGCCATTTCACCAGCCCAGATGTTTTATTTTTTATTTTACTTTATTTTTTCGCTTTCCAGCCTCGCTCGCTCCGTCCCCACTTGCTCAGGCCCCACTCGCTCCAGCCATATTTATTTCATATATGTGGGTACACTGTCCCTGTTCTCAGACACACCAGAAGAGGGTGTTGGATTCCAATTCAGATGGTTGTGAGCCACCATGTGGTTGCTGGGGATTGAACTCAGGACCTTCAGAAGAACAGTCAGTGCTCTTAACCACTGAGCCATCTCTTCAGTCACTCCCCGCCCCTCCCCTTTTTTTTTTTTTTTTTTTTTAAGGTTTACTTTTATTTTATGTGTATGTGGAAAAGTTATGTGTGTATTCGTGAGTGTCCCGTGAGTACCTGGCATCTGTGGAAGCCAGAAGAGGGTGTCAGAAACCCTGGATCTGGAATTGGCAAGTGGTTGTGAGTTACCACAAGGTGGGAGGTGGGAATCAAATTCTAGTTGTCCTCAAAAGCAGTAAGTGTTGTGACTGAACCATCCCTCCAGCTTAAGCCCCCGAACTCCCCCCCCCCCCCCCCCCCCCCCCCCCCCCCGCACCACGCTTGAACCCCTACCCCCAAGCGTGAAGTCTTAAAAGAAATCTTGGGCTTTTATTCTGAGTAACAAACAAAGCCACCTAACTAAGGCAATGGTTAGAGGGGGCTGGCAAGAGATTCTAGCTGCACCCTCAGACGCACAATGGATATACTTTTAAACCCTTATTTACTTTCTAGGAAACGTGGCCCTGAGGGGCCAGGGGAGTCAAAGGCGTACTGGTACAACCTCTAAGAAAAACTTCCTCCAGATAAGGTCTCCTCATCCTTAATTGTTATTGTTATTGTTATTAACCAACTCCTATGAAAAGCTGCCACAGGTTTGTTAACAACCGCAGGTCTGGGTTTAATTAATACCTCTGAAGGCTGAGCCCTCAGGCAACGTGTTGTCCACCCCCACAACTCCTCAAGCAGGCTCCACCTCCTCTGACTCCGCTCAGCAGGCCCACTTCTTAAGATAGGTCCTCCTTTATTCTCAGTCCTGCCAATCCCTGCTTTTCCACCACCCCCTTGCTCCCAGGCTAGGTAATCTCACCTATCTCTTTTGACCTCCTTTCTCCTTTTCTGCAGCTACCAAGTTTCCCCTTCAAGAGTCAAGCCTCTAGGGGGTTGAAATCTGAGATGCCCAGCATTCCCTAACAGTCCCCAGTTCCTGCTTCGCTTCCTGGGTCTCTTCTTGAGAACTTCCGGATGTTTCTCAGGTGGTACAGCCGGTTGGGTGGGTTGGCTGGTTTAGGGTGACAGAGTTTGGCACTGACTCTAGCCCCTCTCAGCTGCCCTCTTTAATTAATTCCAATTAAAAGAAAACTCAATTGGATCTCAGTTCGTGCCTCTGGGGCACATGTCACATCAATTACAAAAAACCAAAACAAAACATAAAAACAATTAATCTTAAAAGGTGCATAAGCCTCCTTGTAGAGTCTCCAACTACATACAGCCTAAGGGTCTTGGAACCCTTTGCTATGACAGACCCGACCTCAAGGACAAACCCTAAAGAGGAGCTTGGGCCCAATTTCTTAGGCACTTCTCTTGTACTAGACCAAAGTCATTCAAATGTAAAAGTCAACCACTCCTTTATGCTATAGAAAGTGGCCATTTGGCAAAGATAAGGATGAATTTTTTCTGTGTGCTCCAACACTAGAATGGATATGAATTGATCTATCATTTTCCCATCACTATAGACCTTGTATGGAGACCAATAATATTGAAGATGTTACCGAGTGGGAAGAGAGAAGGAGTCCACCCTCCTTCCTTCTTTCCTCTCCACTTCTTCCCTTTTTATTTATTTGTTTCATTTTTTATTTATTTTGGAGAAAGAGGTCTCAAACCTCAAACTCAGAGATCTGCCTGCCTCTGCCTCCCCAATGCTAGAATTGGTCAAAGGTGTGAGCCACCTCTTTACTTTTATAGACTCCCATTTATTTCTATTATATATTTGTGTGTGTGTGTGTGTGTGTGTGTGTGTGTGTGTTTTGCCTGCATGTATGTCAATGGTGCCTGCGTGGGTTCTGAGAATCAAACACAAGTTCTCTAGAAGAGCAGTCAGTCCTTCTAACTGCTGAGCCATCTCTACCTCCTGCAAATATTTTTTGATCTGTGAAAAGTAAGTTGGCAGATTGAGATGAGCCCTACCCCTCAGTATTACTAATGTTGTCCTTTTTGCCTGACTAGAATTAAAATAACATTAGTAGACCAGACAAACATTGCTCTCCTTATTTGTTTAACTCATTCATCTATTGGTGTGTGTTGACTACATATCACTTTGTCCTTTTATATTTGTCAGGATCCTGGCTGACCATTTGAGTCCAAACTTTCAGAGGGCAGAGACCATATCTGTTCAGTTTGCTTTGTATGGTGTCCAGCAAAAGAGCTACAGGGTAGGGTTAAAGAAGTCTTGGACTTGGACCCTGGCAGCCCAGGTTCTAGCTCTGCCCATGTGACTCTTAAAATTAGGGCCTTATTTTTATTGACTGTTAAAAATTTAGCCAGGCAGTGGTGACACACACCTTTAATCCTAGCACTAGGGAGGCAGAGGCAGGCGGATTTCTGAGTTCGAGGCCAGCCTGGTCTACAGAGTGAGTTCCAGGACAGCCAGGGCTACACAGAGAAACCCTGTCTTGAAAACAAAACAAAACAAAACAAACAAACAAAATTAATATGGGGCCAAGTGTAGTGTATACACCTTTAATGCCAGCATTCCAGAGGCAGAGGCAGAGGCAGGAGGATCTCCATGAGTTTGAGGCCAGGCTGGTTTGCACAGCCAGACTCCATTGAGCCAGGACTACATACTGAGATCTCATTTCCATTACAATGGGGATAATTTCTGAGTTAGGTACAGCAAAGAATGTTTGTAACTTCAGTACTTGGGAAGCGGAAGCAAAACAATCAGAAGTCCAGGTGTTTGGGCTGGAGAGATGACTCAGCAGTTAAGAGCACTGGCTGCTCTGCCAGAGGTCCTGAGTTCAATTCCCAGCAACCACGTGGTGGCTCACAACCAACTGTAATGGGATCTTATGCACTCTTCTAGTGTGTGTATGAAGACAGTTGTAGTGTACTCATATAAATAAAAATAAATCTTAAAAAAAAAAGTTCAGGTGTTTGTTATCAACCTAGAGTTTCTGAGGCCAGTATCAGTTGCGTAAGATTCTGTCCCAAAAAAGTGGGTTAGCTTCCTGTACTTCTATATACAATCTTAAGGAACAAAATTAGTGATGACTGAAGAGTCTTCCAAGACCAAGAATGCAGAATAGATGTATGCTGAAACTCTCCTGAAGTCTCAGTCATCAGTGTGGTCACTGGATCAAGGAGGCCTGGATACTCCATCTTGTGTGTGTGTGTGTGTGTGTGTGTGTGTGTGTGTGTGTGTGTGTGTGTGTGGTTTGCAGGATTAGAAGGGAGGAAACTCCCTGCATGCAAAGGAGTGAAAGGAGAGCAGAAGAACTGGGCTCTCTAGTGGATCTGGTTAACTAGGCCTGAATCCCAGAAACTTGCAGAACATTGGTCTGTAAGATTCTAGAGGCAAGATCCAGGGGTCAAGGGAGAGAAAAAAGGAAAAATTACACAAGATACAAAGATAGACCTAAATATTAGGATTTCTTTCTATCATGTGCCAAAGGTACCAGTTTTCACTTATTAAGAATATCTGATGGAGGGACTGGAAAGATGGCTCAGTGGTTAAGAGCTCTGGCTGCCTTTCAAGGGGACCTGAGTTTAATTCCCAGCAACCACATGGCCGTGCACAGCTGTCTGTAACTCCAGTTTTAGGGGATCCAACATCCTCACACAGACATACATGCAGGCAAAACACCAATGCACATACAATAAAAAAAAAAAAAAAAAAAAAAAAAAGAATATGTGCAGAAGCCAGGCATGGAGGCAGAGGCATGCAGATCTCTGTGAGTTTTGAGGCTGAGCCTGGTCTACAGAGCAAGTTCAGGTCAGTCAGGTCAGTCAGGGCTACACAGAGAAACCCTTTCTTGAAAAGCAAAAAACAAACAACAACAACAATACCCAAACAAAAAGAAAGAAAGGAAGAAAAAAAATTTTTGAGGGTCTGGAGAAATGAATGACTCAGTAGTTAAGAGCTCCAGATGTGCTTCCAGAGGGAAACCGAGGTTCAATTCCCAGCACCCACATGGCTCACTGTCTGTGACTCCAGTTCTAGGGGATCTGGCACCTCATACAGACATGCATGCATGCAAAACACTAATGCTTATATAATATATTAAGACTATGTGACAGTGTTTTAGAGTGGGGTTATCAACTGCCCTCCCCACCCCACCAGTGCGAACCAGGGAACTTGGGTCTTTGTTTTTGGCTCTGTTGACTACTAGACTGGATGACTTTGGCTAAACCATCAAAACATTCCTTGGCTTAAATGTCTGTCA
>JADRCD010222482.1:0-10720 GCA_019843815.1 Montemys delectorum | reverse complement strand
TTTTTTTTTTTTTAAAGTAAAATTTTACTTAAGTACACAAGAAAAATAGAAAGAAATCATGGGTGTACTGTCTGTTGAATTTTTTTTTTCTGTGTAATCAGTACCCAAAAGGGGAAATTGTTTTGTTGTTGTTCTGTATTGTTTTTGACACAGGGTCATATAGCTCTGGCTGGCCTGAAAGTCCCTATGTAGACCAGTCTGGCCTCAAACTCAGAGAACCTCCTGTCTGTGTCTTTGTGCACCAGGAGTAGAAATATTTTTAAAATAAAATTAATATTTCTGGGGCTGGCGAGATGGCTCAGTGGGTAAGAGCACTGATTGCTCTTCCAAAGGTCCTGAGTTTAAATCCCAGCAACCACATGGTGGCTCATAACAACCCGTAATCAGATCTGACACCCTCTTCTGTTGTGTCTGAAGACAGCTACAGTGTACTTATTTATAATAATAAATAAATCTTTAAAAAATTAATATCTCTAAAATAAAATTATTTTAGATTTATTTATGTGTATAAATGTTTTGCCAGCATGTATGTAAGTGTACCACATGCATTCCTTTACTGTGAAGATTAGAAGGGGGTGTTGAGTCCCTTGGAACTGGAGTTACGGATTGCTGTGAGCCACTGGGAGGGTGCTAAGAACCAAACCAGCTCCTCTGCAAGAGCAGAAAATGCTCTGAGTCATCTTTCCAGATTGGGAATTTTATAAAAAAGCTCTTAGTGTATTGTCCAGACTGGTTTTGAACTCTTCAGCTCAAGCTATCCTCCTGCCTTAGCCTTTTGAGTAGCTGGCATGTAGGTGCTGCTACTGTGACCAGCTAAGAAGCAGATAGATGGTTGAAGTCCCAGAAACCTCTCCTGCTCTTCCCCAGTTGCTGCTCCCCTGAAGGTACTCTGATTCTCAAATAATATGATGAGAAATGTTGTTTAGATATTACAACTGAGCCAACTGTGGAGGTCGACATCTATATAGTCCCAGCTGTTGGGGAAGCTGAGGCAGAAGGATTGTTCAAGCCTACCTAGTGAACATAAACCCTGTTTTGTTTTGTTTTTTAAGTATTTCTTTTTTTAAAAGATTTATTTATTTTTATTTATATGAGTAAACTATAGCAGTCTTTAGACACACACCAGAAGAGGGCATCAGATCCCATTACAAATGGTTGTGAGCTACCATGTGGTTGCTGGGAATTGAACTCAGGACCTCTGGAAGTCCTGAGCAGTCAGTGCTCCTAACCACTGAGCCATCTCTCCAGCCTAAGTATTTCTTATACTATCTTATTTTATGTATCAAAATCACAACTGGACATGATACTGCACATCTATATTCCCAGCTCTTGGGAAATAGAGGCAGGAGCATGAGAAGTTCAAAGTCATCCTTCACTACCTAGTTTGAGATCATCTTGGGCTACAAGAGACCCTGTCTCAAAAAAAAAAAAAAAATCGATTTCCGTATATTCCTCCTTTGCTGGACATTAAAATAGTTACTTAATATAGTTTTCAAAAAAGATTTACTATATATATAGTAAGTATACTATATATATGTGAGTGTATGTATTTGTGTGGTGTGTGTGTGTGTGTGTATGTATGTGTGTATAAAGTTCAAATCCCAGCAACCACATGGTAGCTCACAACCACTTGTAATGAGATCTGACACCCTCTTCTGATGCATCTGAAGTCAGCTACAGTGTACTTACATATAATAAATCTTTGGGCCTGAGCGAGCTGGCCGACTGGAGTGAGTGGGGCCCACCGGAGCGAGCAGAGGTCCTCCTAAAGTCAATTCCCAACAACCAGAAGAAGGCTCACAACCGTCTGTACAGCTACAGTGTGTCTTCATATGCATAAAATAAATAAGTAAATCTTTAAAGAAATACGTAAGTATACACTCAGTAAATCTTGAGGTGTTACTGTTCCCATTAGAAGCCATGTTTGATGAGATGGTTTCCTTTATTGTAGAAATGTTGCCTACCCCTGCCCCTTTGCTCAAATGCAGAAATGACTGAAGTACATAAATCTGTAAAGCCAATTCTCAGCCAGGTGATTTATTTCCTGCAGAGGACATTTGGCAATGCCTAGAAAGTTTTTTTGGTTTGTTTTTTAATTTTGGGACTGAGGTGGGAATGTGCTACTGGGTACTGCTAACCTTTAGGTACACAGGATTCCTCACCACAGTTGTAAACTAGAATGCTTACAGTGCCCTGGCTGAGAAAGCAGTGACCAAGCTGATGCTAGGAGGCAAGTGACAGCCATAGCTTCAACTTGATTAGATGAATGCAAGAATGACACTCAGCCTTGCTTAGGGAGGGAATCAGGTAGGTTGTCTCCTGAGTAAAAGCAGTCCTAAATCAGAAGACTGCAGTATAAGGTGTAGCCGACAAGTTTGGTTTGTTTGGTTGTTTTTGAGACTGGAACTTAGTATGTAGACCAGGATGGTCCTCTGAGATCTGCTTGCCTCTCAGCCTTCAAGGTACTGGGACTAAAGCTGTGTGTGCCTCGACTGGCAAGTCTATTCATGGATATGGTGTTTGTGTGTGTGGGAGCGCATGTTCATAGGTCACAGGATAGCCTCAGACGTTGGTCTGATCCTGGGACAGGGTCTCTTGTTCACCTCTGCATATATGCCAGGCTAGCTGGCCTGTGGGGCCAGCCTGGGAGTTTTCTGTCACCTCCCATCTCACCATAAGAGTGTTGGCATTATGGAGGTGTGTGACTGAGCCCCAGCTTTCATGTGCATTCTGGGGATCTGACCTCAGGTTAGTGGGTAGTCTGTTTCTATTCAGGACTATTTCATTTAGAAAAATTGAGTTGGACTGGGCAGACAGTTTGGAAAAGCTATTGCTGTGGCTGGAGAGATAGCTCAGCTATTAAGAGCACTGCTGCTCTTCTAACAGGACCAGGGGATCTGATGCCTCCACAATATTGCATCTACATAGTGCACAGACATACATACAGGCAAAATACCCATACATATAAAATAAGAATAGAGGTTTAAAAAATAAAGAAAAAGGAAACCCACTGCCCTGTATGTTTCACAAGGAGCAACCTCTTAAAATAGAGTCTTAGCTGCTCACCAGATAAGGGGAGTGGAAAAATCAACGATACGATTATTATTATATCTATGGACTGGGGAAATGGCAGGATAGTTAGGAGCATTTATTGTTCTAGCAGAGGACCTGAGGTTGGTTCCCAGTGCCCAGATCACTCGGCCCACACACACACCTGCCTGTAGCTCCAGTGCCCTCTTCTGGCCTCCACAGGCACTGTATGCACATGTGCCCATAGCCCCACATAGCCCCACATACACATAATTAAAAATCAGTATATGTATGATCTTATCCCACATAGAGTGGCAGTTCTTTCAAGATTTGAAATTCCAAAATGGAATCTAAGGTTGTGTCATTTTGCAACACATTTAAAGTAGTTATCTGTAAGACTGTATGCTTAACATTACTTGATATATACATATGTACACACACATTCACATCCTGGAACCTGTTGTGTTGGGTTATGTTGATTGAACTCATGAATATATGGAAAGATTTTTAAAATTTTGTGTGTGTGTATATGTAGTGTAGGCATGCTGCATTGCCTTGGTGCGCGTAGGGAGGTCAGAGAACAACTTGTAGGAGTTGGAGTCAGTTCTCTACTACCACCATGTGGCTTCTGGGGACGGAATTCAGGTCTGCGAGCTTACTGCAAGCACCTTTACCTGTTAAGCTATGTTGCCGGCACACAGAAAACTTTTAAAACTATGTAGTTTAACCTCCTTTAACACTAGTCCCGTGTAAGCAGCAGCTTACATGTACAGTGGTTACAGAATAAAAACTCGAGGGCCCAGTAGTGAACATTTACTTCTGTAGAAATCCGTGTATGAACTTGGACAGTATTTCAGAGACAGTGATTACGCTGGACAACAGCTGCACACCTGTGCCCAGCCTCAGAAGCTCATGGTGAACCTAGGCTACATGGAGACCCTATGCCAGAAAATAATATAATCAGAACCTGGCCATCCAAGAGATAAAATTTCTTGGTTAGAGTGGGCTTTTAATTTTTATACCCAAATTTGTATATACTGTGCATAATATTTAACTTAGTAGGTAGTTACTAACTAGCAACTAGTTAATTAATCTTAGGACCTTTTGAAGTATTATTATATTGTCATATTATTTTTATATCTATTAGTCCACATTTCCAATAGGTTAGTTGTTAATGTTCCAAGTTGTCTGTTTTTTACATTAATAAAGAACTTTGAAATTATTTTAACTTCCCTAATTGAAAATGTAATATAAAGGTTTAAATCCCATAAATATTTCTGGCTTTTAGAAACCTGTGAATGTCAGTATGAGTATACACCTGTGCAGCTGTATCACCACAATCAGGGTATAGTATAATTCCCACCCAAATCTCCCTCCAGTCCCTTTGCATCATCCTTCACCTCCCCAGTCCCCCATCATTGTAGCTTTGTCTTCTGGAGACAATCATAGACATAGGACCATTCAGAATGTAATCTATCAAGATGACTTCTTGTATGCAGTGTCTTTGAGGTGTTTACAAATTTCTTTGTGCAGCAGCAGCTTGCTCAGTTTTATGGCCAGGCAATAGCCTATTGTTGAGTGTCCACTAATCACGCACCATTTGAAGGACATTTGGATTGGTTCCGTCTTGTTGGTGATTATGAACAGAACCACTATAAACGTTCACAGGCAGGTTTAGGGGACCACTGTGTCACATGACATGGGCTTGTCAGCTAGTGCTATGTTGTTTGTGTTTTTTGAACAGGCTCTTGTGTAGTCAAGTCTGACTTCAAACTCAGGTCCCTCCTGCCTCAGCCTCCCAAGTACTATAAATGTACTACCATATCTGGCTTTCCCTGAACTTTTATTTTATTTGAGACAGGCTTTAACTTTAGCACTGGTCAGTTAAATGGGAACTTTGATGTAAAACGGTGCTAGCGTCATCTCTTGATTTTTTTTTTTTTTTTACATTTTATTTTAAATTAAGTTTAATCATTATTAGATGTATATGATGTCTGTGTGTAAGAGAGAATGTGGTGCTACAGAGTGGAGATACGAGGAGTGTCTCAGGGACTCACTACTAGCAGCAGGCTCTAGACTCAGGGAGTATGCTTGTGGTATTATATAATGAAACTGCATGATTTCCTTCTCACATATTCTGAAATCTCTTTTCCCACATGGACCTATTTCTGTTTCAGTTAATATATGTTTATATCACAAGTGCAGGTGGTTTTGTAATGTTTTTGTATATATACCTTTTTTTTGTTGTTTAAAGTTTTGGTTACAGTAGATAGTGCTATAGGGATGTCCCCACTCATGCCTTTATATGCTTGTGGTGTTGAGTTCTTCCCTGCCCAGCTCCAAAAGCAGGTACTCCTCAGAATTAGGAAAACCACTAAGCATACTCAGGCAGGTTGTTCCCGATTCCCAGTTCATGAGCTGTAGGCATCAGTGCCAGTTAATACCAAAAGTCAGTCAGGTTGTCTTGGCATTAGTCACTTGGGGACTTGTGCCATAAAACATATTTACACATGTTGGTACATGGATTCTGGTGAAAAAGCAAGCCCATTTGTTCATTGATAGTCTTTACCAAATAAGTAGAGAATATTTAAAAATATCGAAGCTTAAAAAATAAAACCACCAGTTTTTTTTTAAAGCTGACTTGGGTGACTTAGCAAGACTTTGTCTCAAAATAAAAAAGGCTAGGAATATATCTGAGTGGTAAAGCTCTTACTGTGGAGGCCCTGGGTTTCATTTCCAGTGCAGGGTGGAGGCTGGAAGAGGCAGTAGGGGAACCAAAAACCAAAATGTCTCTTTTGAGAAAAACAAGCAAAGTAGATTCCTTTTTTTTTTTTTTTAAAGCAGAAAAAAAAAAACCCTTTTAAGGTGATTATAATGAAATATATGCTATTGCAGTAAGTTATTATTATTTTCTTTTTGGTTTTTCAAGACAGGGTTTCTCTGTGTAGCCCTGGCTGTCCTGGAACTCACTCTGTAGACCAGGCTGGCCTCGAACTTAGAAATCCGCCTGCCTCTGCCTCCCAAGGGCTGGGATTAAAGGCATGCACCACCACTGCCTGGCTCAGCACATTATTTTTGATGTATTTGAATGGTTTTATGTTTACAGAAAAGTTGCAAAGAGTTAGACCCTTGTAATCGCAGCACTCAGGAGGCTTAAGTTAGAGCTAGCTTGGGTTACCTACTGAGACCCTAGTGGGGAGGAGAGAAAAGGAGATGGGAAGCCACATACACTTCCTCATTGTTTCCATGATAAAGTCTATGTGACAGTGTTTCTCAGAGCTAAGAAACCAGCTTTGCTTTATTCCTTTTAACTAGATCTCGGAGTTCAGATTTCATTAGGTTTTCAACATACAGACTTTTCTATTTGAAAACAAATTAAGCTTCTAAACATTAAATTCCTAAACCTTGTCAAAGATTAATTTTATAACATTTATTGTATACATGTGTTATATATAATTATATGGATCTCTATTTGTTTAAACAAATGTTATCTTTGACATTAATATCTCAAAAAGTTATCTTTTAACATTCATAGACAATTCTGCCCAGGGCAGTTTTAAGGTAGGCTAAAGAACTTTCCTCGGCCTTCTTGTGTTCCTGCAGAAACATGGTTTATAATCACTTGTGTGCTTCATACGCACTGCTGCCTTTTCCAGCAAAGTTAGAAGCTCCCATCTCCAAAAACATAGGGAAAATGGTCACTTTGACTTACCAGGAAGTTGACCCAATTGAAAGTGATAGTCACTGGGCTCTTGTGTAGGGTGCTTTCACTGTTAGTTAAGTTAGTTAATTATCTTGGGTTGTTTTGGGACTTAACTCAGGGCCTTAAGCATTCCAGGCAGGTTTTTCCCTCAGTCCCAGCCTGTCAGGTGGTGCTGGTCTCAGGCAGAATACCATTGGATTTCAATGCATAGAGCCTGCTGAGGTTGACTGTTCTACCTATGTAGACTCACTAACTTAATCTGAGTCATTTAAGATGAGTTTATAGCAGAGAAAGAAGGAATTGATAACATCAAGTATATATAGCATTTTAAATTTATATTTTAAATAAATCTTTTTTTAAAAAGATTTATTATTATATGTAAGTACACTGTAGCTGTCTTTAGACACACCAGAAGAGGGCATCAGATCTCATTACAGATGGTTGTGAGCCACCATGTGGATGCTGAGATTTGAACTCAAGACCTTTGGAAGAGCAATCAGTGCTCTTAACTGCTGAGTCATTTCTCCAGCCCTTTAAATTTATATTTTTATTTATTTTATGTGAGTGTGTTTGGAGGCCAAAAAACAATTTTGGGGAGTCAGTTCTCGTTTCACTCTGTGGTTCTAAAGGTCAAACACAGATTTGTGAGCTTGGAGGCAGTGTACTTTTACCTCTTGAGCCATCTCACAGGTTAAAGATGTGGCCTTCCCCAGACTGACTTACCTTTATGTGTCTGGGTGTTTTGCCTATATGTATATATGTGTACCGCATGCATGTAGTGACCGGTGGAGGCCAGAAGAGGGCATCTGATCCCATGGGTCTACAGTCACAGATTGTATGAGCTAATGTGTTGGTGATAAGAATCAAATCTGGGGGCTGGTGAGATGGCTCAGCAGTTAAGAGCACTGACTGCTCTTCCGAAGGTCCTGAGTTCAACTCCCAGCAACCACATGGTGGCTCACAACCATCTGTAATGAGATCTGATGCCCTCTTCTGGTGTGTTTTGAAGGCAGCTACAGTGTACTTACATATAATAATAAATAAATATTTTTTAAAAAAAAAAGAATCAAATCTGGGTTGTCTGCAAGAGTAAACAAGTGTTCTTAACTACTAAGGCAGCGCTCAGCTTTCAGTTGTAGATTTTTTTTTTTAAAGATTTATTTTACATATGTGAGTACACTGTTGTTGTCTTCAGACTCACCAGAAGAGGGCATTGGATCCCATTACAGATGGTTGTGAGCCACCATGTGGTTGCTGGGAATTAAACACAGGACCTCTGGAAGATTAGTCAGTGCTCTTAACCACTGAGCCACCTCTCCAGCACAGTTGTAGATTTTTTTTTTTTTTTTTTTTCTGAAACAAGGTTTTTCTGGATTGCCCTGGCTGTCCTGGAACTCACTCTGTAGCCTGGGCTGGCCTCGAACTCAGAAATCCTCCTGCCTCTGCCTCCCAAGTGCTGGGATTAAAGGTGTGCGCCACCACCACCCGACTTTGCAGATTTTTTAAAAAGTAATTATTATTATTTTTAATTTTATGTGCGTGGGTTTTTAATTAATTAACTAATCCATTCATTTATTAATTGAGGCAGAGTTTCTCTGTGTAGCCCTGGCTTTCCTAGAACTCACTCTGTAGACCATGCTGGCTTCAGGCTCACGGAGCACCCCTCCCCCTGCCTCTCCAGTATTTGGAGATTAAAGGCACTATATAAGCAAGGCAATAGTGGCCCATGCCTTTAACCTCCCAGCATTTTGGAGGCAGAGACAGGCAGATCTTTAAGTTCAAGACCAGCCTGGTTTACAGAGTAAATTCCAGAACAGCCAGGGATACATAGAGAAAGCCTGTCTTGAAAAACTATAACCAAAAAAGTACAGGTAGTACTGCTTTTGGGGGATGGGGTGGTCATATTGTTAGCTCAAGAGAATTAAGAGGATTGTGAGTTTGCTTAAAAAAAAAAAAAATCAAAACTCCCTACATAACAAAACTAAAAACAAGCAGAGGCAAAACAAAGAAATAAAGCTCTTGTATTACAAAAAATGCTCAAGTATAAACAAAAGAGGGAACTATAAATTAGTCATCAGTGGCTCATGTCTGTAATCACATGGCATTCAGGAGTAGAGGTAGCAACATCCAGAAGATCCCCTCAAGTCTGAGGCCAGACTGGGCTATGGAGTAAGGTCCCCTCTCCCTCTGAAGAATGGGGTTGGGGGAGGAGAAATGGCTCAACTTAATATATCCATGTAGCCAGTTTCAGTTTCACTTATCCATGTATGGAACTATTTTTGCTTATGAATATTCATGCTCACTATACTTCTCAACCTACAACTCCTATCATTAATTTGAAGGAATTTCAGATATTATTTGCTTATCAGTATAAGAAAAAAGACAACTACCAATCTGTAGATGTAGCTCAGTTGATAGAATGTTTGCCTGGCATGCTTGAAACCCTGAGTCTGATCGTCAGCGCCACATAAAGCTGGGTCTAGTAGCACACTCTTGTAATCCTGGATTCAGGAAACAGGCAGGAGGATAGGAAGTTCAGGGTCATCCTTGGCTACATAGTGACCTAACTTTAGGCCAACCAAGGCAACCTGAGACTCTGACTCCAAAAGCAAATGAAAAGGACAGCTACCATTACTGTTCTGCTCAAACCCAAAATTTCTGATTACCTTTGATCTCAGCACCTGAGAGAGAAGCAGTCAGACCCCAGAGTTTGAGACTACCCTGGTCTACATAGAGTAACATGGTGAGACCCTGTCTCAAAATAAAGCAGCAGCAGCAGCAGGAGATGGTGCTGCAGATTAGTTAATTCATGAAGTCCCTTTAGATCTCTAGGCTGGTTGGCTGAGGCCCCCCCACTCCGCTTCGACCCCCTATTTTGCAGTTCTTTTGTTGAAGAGTCCAGTCATTTGTTGTATAGTTTCCTGTAGTCTGAATTTTGCTGATTGTATCCATTTGGTGTCATGTGACATACTTCTTAATTCTTTTTATGGCTTGCAATTTGGTTTTAGCTCTCTATGGTTGATCAGATTACTGTTCAATTCTTGACTGCCATGGGGGAAGATTATTTTATAGGCAATAGCATGCAATTCTAGCAGGAAATATTGTTTCTTTTTGGCAATGTTATCCAGCCCTTAATTAGTATTGCCTAGGCATTCCTTCTAGTCAACTGTGCTAGCTTACTCTGTAAGCCCAGGAGAGGCTGAAACAGGAAAATGCAAGTTTGAGGCAAACTTGGACTATATAAAGACCCTGTCTCTAAATTAATTGAGGATATTAATTTATTTCAAAACTGCAGATAACAATATCCAGCCTGCTGGGCAGTGGTGGCACACATCTTTAATCCCAGTACTTGGGAGGCAGAGGCAGGCGGATTTCTGAGTTCGAGACCAGCCTGGTCTACAGAGTGAGTTCCAGGACAGCCAGGGCTACACAGAGAAACTCTGTCTCGAAGAACCAAAAAAAAAAGCTACATACCTCAAGGAATTTATAATATGTAAAATTTTGAGTTTTAAATTTTTTTTTTTTTTCCTTCGAGAGACAAGAGTTTCTCTGTATATCCCTGGCTGTCCTGGAACTCACTCTATAGACCAGGCTGGCCTCGAACTCAGAAATCCACCTGCCTCTGCCTCCCAAGTTCTGTGATCAAAGGCGTGTGCCACCACCACCCAGCCTTTTTTTTTTTTTTTAAAGATTTATTTATTATGTATACAGTGTTCTCCATGCATGTATGCCTGTACACCAAAAGAGGGGATCCCATTACAGATGGTTGTGAGCCACCATGTTGTTGCTGGGAATTGAACTCAGGACCTCTGGAAGAACAGCCAGTGTGCTTAACCTCTGAGCCATCTCTCTAGCCCCTAAAAGTTTTTAAACTTACTGTTATATGTATATCTTGATATAATAAAAGAATCAGATTTTATTTATTTACATGTGGAGGTGGGTAGGGATTGAATTGTGCTGTGTGTGTGTGTGTGTGTGTGTGTGTGT